>CAUYLG010079229.1:0-38860 GCA_963573385.1 Cacajao melanocephalus | reverse complement strand
TGGCTCCTCCGCCGGGAATCTCCTAGTCTGTGGGCAACAAAAATTCGTCTGAAAGTGCGGCGTCCACTCGCTCTCTGCGCTTTCACTGGGAGCTACAATCCTGAGCTGTTGTTAATCGGCCATCTTGGATCTCTCCCCAAGAACAATGAATTTATAACATTTACTCCATTTAAGAGTCAGATATCTCCACATTCACTTTTAAGATTTGGTTGGAAACAAAAGACCTGGCATCAGAAAGCATACTTCCAATTATTCTTTTCTAACGATATTCCTTTAATTTCAAAGCAACCCATTTATTAAGGGATCATCACTTAGTTATAAGACCCTAAAGTGCCCAAGTGCCTCCAGATGCAACTGCAAAGTAGAAAATCTCATCTCTATAACTGTTCACCATTGTATGACTGGGCCTGTCACATTATCTATCAACTAAAGCTACTAATACTTGACATCTGCCTACTTTGCAGTGATGAAAATGAATGAGAAAATAGTTGAAATGTAGTCATTTAAAGTGGATAATAAAAGTGTGCCATCAATGAAGAATCTATTAATAACATAATTTGATACATTATTTGGATATTTATTAATCTCTAGCCAAATTTTAAAATGTCATAGAAATATGATGTTTAGGGCATCCATTTATTCATTATTCAAATATTTAATGAATGTTCATTTTTGGGAGGTTGGGGGATACGGTCTCACTCTATCACCCAGACTGGAATGCAGTGGTGCAATCTTGGCTCCCCGCAACCTCCACCTCCTGGATTCAAGCAATTCTCCTGCCTCAGCCTCCTAAGTAGCTGGAACTACAGGCGCATGCCACCACGCCTGGCTAATTTTTGTATTTTTAGTAGAAACAGGTTTTCACCATGTTGGCCAGGCCGGTCTTGAGCTCCTGACATCAAGTGATCCGCCCACCTCGGCCTCCAAAAGTGCTGGGATTACAGGCATAAGCCACCATGCCCAGCCTTGAATGCTTTAAGCCAGGTACTATTCTAGTCACTGAGGAAATTGCAATGCATAAAAAAGATAAAATTCATGCTTCCATAAAGCTTATATTCTAGCTACAAGAGGCAGAAATTAAACCAAATTTTAAAAATACATATTATGATAGGAGGTGGTAAATGTGATGGATAATTTTTTTTTAAGATAAGATGGTTACCAGAGACTGGGAAGGGTAATGGGGTTTAAAGGGGAGTTGGGGATAGTTAATGGTTACAAAAGATAGTTGGAAAGAATGAATAAGACCTACCTTTTTTTTTTTTTTTTTTGAGATGGAGTTTCGCCCTTGTTGCCCAGGCTGGAGTGCAATGGCACTATCTCAGCTCACTGCAACCTCTACCTTCTGGGTTCAAGTGATTCTCCTGCCTCAGCCTCCCAAGTAGCTGAGATTATAGGTGCCTGCCACCATGCCTGGCTACCTTTTGTATTTTTAGTAGAGACAGGGTTTTGCCATGTTGGCTAGGCTGGTCTCGATCTCCTGATCCTAAAGTGCTGGGACTATAGGCATAAGCCATCGCGCCCAGCCAAAACCTACTATTTGATAGCACAACAGGGTGACTACAGTCAATAACTTAATTGTGCATTTAAAAATAACTAAAAGAGTATAATTGTATTGTTTGTAACACAAAGGATAAGTGCTTAAGGGGATGGATACCCCATCTTTCATGGTGTGATTATTATACATTGCATGCTTGAATCAAAATATCTCAAGTGCCCCATTAATATATACACCTACTATGTACCCACAACATTTAAAATCAAAAAAATAAAAATTAAAATAAGGCAGGAAACGGAAGGATAGGGAGTGTAAGACAGGGGAAGTTTTAAATAAGGTACTCAGAGATAAATCTCACTAAGAAGATGACATTTGAATAAAGACCCAAAGGAGATGAAGGTTAAGCCATGTTGATACCAGGGAGAAGAACATACCAGGCATAGGAATAGTGTGTGCAAAGGTCCTGATACAAAACATTGCCTGGGAAATTCAGGAACACCCAGAAGAGTAGGAAGTAGATTGGGAGGATAATAAGAGGTAAGATCTGAGAGGTAAGAGGGAGCTGGCAAAAATCAGACTATGAGGCAGTAAGTCATTGTCGAGACTTAGGCTTTTATTCTAAGTGAAATGAAAAGCCATTGATGGCAGGTAGGCACCAGGAGAACATGAACATTAGTGGCATACAAACAATGTATTTTTCCAACCCAGAAAAATTTAATGGTATGTGGTTATAGCAACAATAATGATTTGGGCAGGCCAAATTCTGAGTGCACTTGAGTCTCTCTCACTTTCTTTTTTCTAATACAGTAAAATCCAGGGGTGAAAAATAGCCTGAATAAATGAAGAAAATGAATTATAGACTATTTCCAGAGGAAATACAGTTCTATTACCTTCAATACATATAAGGGCGACAACTAAGCTAACAGGAGTGCCTAGTAGGAGGCCTGCTTTAGTAGAGTTACGAATGATTTATAGTTAGTCCATTGCTTACGGCTTTCTAAAATGCCTAAGATTTTGCTTTACTGAGTTACTGAAATGATCAGCCCTTCCACTTCATTTTCCCTATTAATTTGCTCATCAGGCCCTCTCTTCTGTAGCTACTGAAAAAGTTAGGCTTAAATCCAGCCCCTGTCCAAATGGTGACAAATTTGAATCAATCAAATTCAATGAATGAAAAGTTTCTGTAGTATTAATGTTTGTCTACTCAGAGTCACACAGGATCCTACCTACCTGACAACCTAACCAAGCATAGTTCGTAAAACGAACACATTGCAACAACTGGAATGTGCTACACAGAAGTAGTTGGCCTCTGGCCAGTGATAAGGCAACTTCAATAGAAGTGAGGTTGAACACTTTCAGCTGCCATTGCAAACCATTGAAATCTACCCCTAAGACTCTATCCTTAGATTCTTTGCAGTCTATATGTTTTATAATTTGGTATAATAACAACAGCTAACATTTATCAAGTGCTAGCTATGTACTAGATACTAAGCTTTTTATGATTACCTTTCCAACTTTATCGAGGTATAAATGGTGTACAAAACCTGAACATGATAAATGTAAATAATTTGGTCAGTTTACACATACGTATAAACTCACGTTACCATCACCACAGTCAACATAATAAACATATCCATTACATCCCTTTGTTTTGGGGTGGAGTGTGTGTGTGTGTGTGTGTGTGTGTGTGTGTGTGTGTGTGTGAAGAACACTTAACATGAGCTCTACCCTCTTAACAAATTGTTAAATACACAATACCTCATTATTAATTACAAGTGCTATGTTGTACAAGAATGTGCTCATCTTATAACTGTGACTTTATACCCATTAAACAACTGCACACATCCCCCACAACCAATCCCCTAGTAACCACCATTCTATTGTCTACTTCTATATGTTTGACCGTTTTAGATGCTTCATATAAAAGCAATCACAGAGTATTTTTCCTTCTATGACTGACTTATTTCACGTAGCCTAATGTTCTCCAGTCTGTGGCTGTACCACCCTGAATGCACCCCATCTCATCTTCATTATAGCATGTGATTCTTACAACAACTCTATAGAGTGAGTATTATTGTTATCTGCATCTTACAAATAAGGAACTGATTTGTCTAGGATCATACAGATTTTAAGTGGCAACATAAAGATTAGAGCCAAGGTAGGGCCAGCCCGATGGCTCACACCTGTAATCCCAGCACTTTGGGAGGCCAACTCAGGTAGATCACTTGAGGCCAGGAGTTCGAGACCAGTCTGGCCAACATGGTGATACCCAATCTCTACTGAAAACACAAAAAGTTTGCCAGGCGTGGTGGCAGGTGCCTGTAATCCCAGCTACTTGGGAGGCTGAGGCAGAAGAATCGCTTGAACCCGGGAGGCAGAGGTGGCGATGAGCCAAGATTGCCCCACTGCACTCCAGCCTGGGTAACAAGAACAAAACTCCATCTCAAAAAAAAAAAAGTAGAGCCAAAGTAGTCTAGTTTTGTTTTGTTTTGTTTTGTTTTGTTTTACCTTAACCACTTCATGTGCTGTAAATACCTATGTGTAGTCATGCACTTGGAAGTCCTACAGCCTAGATCACTACTAGTACTACTTACTGTTTAGATGATGATGTTGAATGTGTGATTTGCAATCATAATACCAGGTGTTAATATGACTCCCAGGTTACTTCCCACTGCAACCAAATTTAGCCTCCCCTTCTTTATTTGTAAAATAGGAGTAAGAATATCAACCTAACAGACTTGTTGAAGGGATTAGTTGAGATAATATATGTGGATGTACCTAGTGCCTGGCAAATATTAACTAATCTATATGTGTTTTCAAATCCTTTTGTATAACCTACCATCAAGTAACTGCCCATTATTATCAAGGTGATAATACAAGGGCTGTCTCTAAAGGATGTATTTTGTAAATTCAATGTCAGGATTAGAAATGTTTGGGTTTCCCCTGTATTACTCATATTCCTTCATCCATTTCCCCTTTCAGCCAAGGGCATACAATTAGTAGGCAAAAGTGTGTTCGTGATGACTTGATCACATAGCAAAGAAACCAGTGCTTCATCAGCACCAGTTGAGCCAACTGGCAAAGTCCCAAACTGGTTGGCAAAGCTAGGATCAATGAATGCCATGGGAAGTCTTTCAAGACAATATAACCTCCCTCTTTTTAAGCTACCTAGTATTTTTATTACTTTAAGGAGAACAGGCCCTAAAAGTAAAAATCAGTCAATATTTGATATGCCCATATCTGACACTCTGAGCTTGGCTGTCAGTAGGGTGCCACAGCTTCCAATTCAGAACAATTAAAAAAAAAAACTTGTTAATAGCCAAAAAAAGAAAGCACACATTCAGTGTGATTGTTATTTGCACTTCTTTGCAATAGTCTAGACTTACTGTGTGGGTTGTTATCCAATGTGATAATTGGTAAGTTCATCTTTGCTCATGTGCTGGACTTACCTACAAATTATAATATGGGGTTTGCATGCCATTATTGGTCTGCTTGCTTGAGGTCTTTCTAAACTCAACAGGAGCCTTACTGTTGTCTCAGAAAACAGAGGTTGTAAAGGGTCAGCCCTGCATAATAGGCAATCATTAAATTTGAAACATTAGTTTGGAATGTAGAGAACATTACTAGATGAGAATGTGAGTCCCAATTATGCATTGGTTCTATGTTTAGTTTTCTAATCCATTTTTAAGATCGTTTGGCATTAGTATTTATTTAAAATCTATTTCTTTTCAAAAATAAGTTGGAATTTTGTGGTTGACAGGTTGAAACCTGTGACTACGTATGATTATTATTAGTGCATTTGTTAATATTTGCCAGGCATGACACTAGATACTTCCACATATATTATCTCAATAATAACAAATTCCCTATTCAATAAAAAGATAAAAGTGACTGCCCATTTGAAAAGCAGTTTTTCATTCTTTAGTGCATTATGCACCAACTCCAGACATCAGAGAGCTCTTTTAATCAGCCTGATATTTTTTTGCCAGCTTTTCAGTGCATCCAGATGTTTAATTAGCAGAGTAAAGAGATAATGTGCTAATAAGAGGCTGAGAACAACGTACTGAAGGGAGAGGTGGTAGTGGCATCTAAAATCCGTAGAAAATCTGTTAATATGATTTGCTGAATGATGGGGACAGGGGAAGCAGAGAGAAACTTCTTATTGAAACAAATTCACACTAAAAAGTCATCAGTGAAAAAGAAATATGTATACAGAGAAATAGGAATCGGGCAAAAATACATTGAACAAACAGGGAAGGCAAGAAAAAAGCAAACTGCATTTTAAATCAAAGTAGTGTCTATAGTGCAGGGAGTTTGAAAGGACCACATGTGGGGAAAAATATTTCCTGGGTGCCCTAGGGCTGCTGTTCCAAACATCTACTCTCTTGGTGTTCCTCGCTTTCATTGCCCCCAGCTGTGGTACACCCCCCTCTAACTCCACGGGAACAGACAAGTAGGGGAGAGAGAGCAAGCAAAAGAGCTGCAGGAAACCAGTGCCGGTAACTTGCTGTAGCAGCAGCCTTAAGGAGACGGTGATCCATCCGAACCTTTCTATTCCAAGGCAAGCCAAGAAGATTAGCGTCTTTACATTTACCCTTGTTAAACAACTGAATTAGAGCCACTTGCCTTCTTTAAGGACCTTGGAAGGACTTTAATTTTTTCACTTATGGTGCATGGAATGAAGTGTCCATATACTCAGTTAATCATTCCAACCCCTTCTCTTTGCATGTAACTCTCTTAAAGCACTGCTTACATTTTTGCTAGTATAAGAGTTCGCTGTTTACATACCTGTCCTACTGAGCCCAGAGCTCTTGAAAACAGAAAAAGGGTATTTTTATCTCTTCACCTCTCCAAGTAGCTAACAGTATTTTGCACCTGTTAGATTGTCTGTGGTCTCCCTGCCTCTCAGAATCCCTGTCCCCTACATCATTTCTCTACCAAAGAACAAAGCCTTTGCATGACGTTTTTTGTGGTACAACAGTGCATTCAGCAGTCTACAGCAAATGGTGAAGGCTCAGAAAATGAAACAGAGAAAGTCATCACATTCACGTGTCTCAGGTTTAATAGTAATTGCATCAAAAAACTGATGTTAGGCATGTTAACTCTAGTTGCTTCTATAAATTCCTTTAAAAACTGGTTCTGCAACTTTAGTATGTTCAGAATCACCCAGATTAAGTATGCATAATCCTGGGCTCTGTAAAAATTCTGATTCAATAGGTGGAGCTCAAGAATATGCATATTGCATAAGCTCCCTAGGTAATTGACAACACATTTGAAAATCATTGCTCTAAATAACTTTTTTTCACCATGAGAATCCCAACCTCTATTTTCAGCATTACCACTAGACAACAATATTGGGAGGATTTAAAAAAAAAAAAACAAATTCAGGTAGCAAGTATTTGTTAATTGTGTGCCCTTGGATGTACTAGGTGGGCTTACAAGTAATCATTGCTATTCCGAAGGAATGGTCTCACTGAAGAAGAAGAAACTTCTAAACAGTGATATGTAACAGAATAGCTTACCCAAACTCTAAACAATAACTATATAAATTATATTATCCAGCTGACGAATGCTGGAGAATTCAGGAAAGAAAGAATCATGAGCAAAATAGTTTGAATTTCTCTGAGGTGCCACATGAACTCAGAGTGAGAGACAGTTCATGAAAAATGTGAATTGAACAAATTCTCAATTCAAAATACGGTTGATTATCATTGGCTATATTTTAGATTTTTCTCCATTTATGTATATTTTAAACGATATTGTTTCTCTTGAAGCTAAATAATCAGTATTGGTTTTGGGTTTTATTTCCAGATGGTTTAACCGACTGCGTGGATCCTGATTGTTGTCAACAAAGCAACTGTTATGTAAGTCCTCTCTGCCAGGGCTCACCAGATCCTCTTGACCTCGTTCAGCAAAGCCAACCTCTCTTCTCTCAGCACACTTCAAGACTTTTCTATGATCGAATCAAATTCCTCATTGGCAAGGACAGTACTCATGTCATTTCTCCTGAGGTGTCATTTGACAGCAGGTATGCATGTATTTATTTTATTTCTTAATGAACAATGGTTATGTTTTTGCTTAACTGTGAAAGGAAGATATCTTCTAAAGATCAGATTATTTCCCATTACACGTAATTCACATTGATTTCTTTTTTAGGGCTTCTCTGGAAAGCCAAAATCCTTACTGATCAAGGGAAAACTCATTTCTAGAGATTCTGTATCATAAAATTATGTGTGTGTATGTTTGTGTTTGTGTATGTATATATATATAATAAGGCTTTTAAGAAAAACAGGAGGGAACTATAATTTGCATATTTATTGTTTAGCTTCTGAATTGATTCCTTGAAAAAATCTTGGATTTCCAAAACTAAATTTTAAGTCTTATTTCATGATGAAAAATGTTTCCATAGGAAAGGGTTGAATAAGTTTGACATCCTAGTGTGAAATGCAAGACTCGTGAAAAATCTGTCTTCTAGGAAAGCTCAAATGTGTGAATTGTCACTTAAGACCTGAGACCAAAACCCAACCCATAAGGCAAAGAAATTTTTGAAAATCAACTTACTTATATGAAGTGTAATAATATGAATTCGCTCATTGTTATTCTCTACTTTATCTTCAGCAATGATATATTTTACTAATTAGCATTAAAAGTAAGTCACTAAAGTCAATGTTTCCAGGCTCAAAAATGTTCTCCTGTGTTTATTCCACAAGTGTATATTTCACTGGCTTCCTAGACTATTGCAAATAGGAATTTTTAAGAAGCATGGAAAGTATTTGTCCAGGAGCTCCTGTCTACATCCCACTCCCTCAGTTGCAACCTGGTGGGAGGTATCATTCCCCAAGAATAACTTGGTCAAGAATTTATGTTGACATCAGTGACAATCTAAGAAAATTACAACTCCATCTTGACCTATACACAGTAGAAAAGGGGGGAAAATGAGGTGTACTGAAATTTCAAACTCTTACCTCCTTTCCCTTCAGTTGTATACTAGAACTGTTATTGAAACTTAAAAGTTTTAAATTATTTTTTTTATTGTGTAGTTCTGACTATTTAGGTTTTTGACAGAACCCAAAATCCAAATGCCAATGAATCACAAGAAAGGGCTTTTCTGCCAAGGATCTAGTCAAAGTTTTCCTTCTTCCAAGAGATTCCGTCATCTCCATTTCAAAGTGTTTCTTCCAGCTTTAATAACAACTCTGCACTGACTTTCGGATGGGGTATAGTCAAAGTAATTATTTAGATAGTTGAGATTTATTTATTATACACCAGAGGAACAAAAAGGACCAAAAGCAGCCATTATCCCTATTTCCCTATTTAAGGTAGAAGTAAGACATCAACTCTGTAGCTTTCTTCACTCATTGAGAAAAGTTAATCAAAAAAAAAAAATGAAATGAAAGAAATAACCTCCATGACATGGGGATGTGTTAAATGACTCACTAAACTCAAGTAAGGGGAGGAAGTCAGGACCTCAGAGAGACAAGAGACAAGTCATTGTGACCCAGAGCAGAGCATGTGAGCAATAAACTCAGAGAAGTGAGGACAAACTTAAACCCCTGCGGTTCAGCTTCATGCTTCAGCAGCACTTGCCAGACGCTCAGAGTGAACAAAGCTATTACTTGTGGTGGTTAATGCCCTTCTCCTCCTCCTGGTTTGATTGAGTTTTCCTCATTCTTTTGTAAAATGCTCCAAGTTATCATTTGGCTCTACAAGTCACATTGAAATTCAGAATGATGGGTCTCCTTCATCCAGGGGTCTCAGCTATTACAGATATATCCATTCTGTCAGAAAAGGCAAAGGCCTTTCACAAAGAAAGTAGCTGAGGACAAACAATCTAATTCTATTTCCTCTAAAAAAATCAACACATGCATTTTTATTTGGGGTATCTTTGGGCAAAATACGTCCAATTCTGATCATATATATATAAATCATAATAGCTACAGTCTCTTACATCTATATAGTACTTTTTAGTTTACAAAGCAATCAAACATACATTATGTCATTTTATCCTCACATTATCCCTGTGAAGTAGATACTTGCATTAGGTGCATTTTATATACAAGGAAACAGGTTCAGAGAGATTAAATAACTTGCCCCAAATCACACATGCAGCAAGCTTGCATTGTAGCCACTCTTGTAACCTTTGAATTACGCCACAGCTGCCCCATTTCACAGCTGTCCTTAAATAAGCCTGGTGACGTGAACCAAATGTATACTAGGTAAATGGTATTTGGGTCAACAAAAGAAACTTACAAACCAAATGACTTTATAAAAATCCGGTTCAATTTAATACATTTCAGTGACATCATTTACAAACTTCGTATCAGTGCTAATGAACTTTTTCTTTGTAGATCACAATCGAATGACTCATGAAATGAAGCTTTTGCTACATGTAGATTGTCCTTGAGCATTTATTATGTCAAAGATCTCGTGCTAAATTTTTACATGTGTTATTTAATTCTCACAAAAACTCTATATAGTAGGTACTATTACTATCGCCATTTTTCAGGTGAGGAAATAAGAATGGAGATGTCAAGTGACTTGCCCAGAGTCACAATTAATGAGTGTCAGTCAGAATTTGAACCCAGAATTTGAACTGGTGTTGACAGCCTGGTCTCTAAACCACTATGCTGGGCCATTTTGGCTACTTGGAAAGCTGGGCTAGCTGACTCTGAAATACTTATGGCTCATACATCTCGGACTGTAGGATTGCTCTCCTCAGACACATCTACAACCCTTATATGCCATAATCAGGTGAACAAACCACTTCGCTTTTTAGCTTTTGCTGCATAATTGAGAGATAGCTGGATAGGCAGGTGAAGAAAGCATTGCAAAGGGGCTCATTTGCCTACCAGCAAAATGCGACCCACATAGCTGATTTGCTGCTGAGTGTTGCCAACATCAGAAACCTTTGGAGCTAAAGATGGTGGCATACAGGTGACTAAATATTGCAAGGACACTCAAAAGTTAAAAAACTCTTTATCCTTGTGCATCCAAGGGAGACTACACTTTCTTGTTTTGAGTTAGCTGCACCCACATGTGAAAGCCCATGGAATATGTATGTCCTGTGCCCTGTGATGGTGTAACAACCATGTGAACGTGCAACCTGCCCATGGTGAAGATCTTGGGCAAACTCAGCTGAGTTACCATTTTTTCCTAAGTGCAATTTATCCTGTAGCTCAAGATTCTTTATTTTCTTCAATCTACTCCAAACATGACTACAAAGTAAACCACATATTCTACGAGCCCTGTATGACTTATTACTTTTTAATAATGTAAATAGGTGAACAGAAGCATTATTGATCTTCAGTGTCTAAGCATTTAATCACTATTAATAATGTAAAAGGTTTTTATAAATATGTAAAAACAGGAGTACATTAAACTAAATGACAGCAGTAATTTGCAAAGCCAGACATTTCACTTGCCATCACTAATGGAGAAGTGCATTTAAAAAAACAAAATCCTACCAGGCATAGTGCAGCAGCTGACAGCAAGGTCTGGCCAAACTCATTTATCTGTTTTGTAACCATGAGAGGCTGATCCTCACATCAATCCATGTCAGGTGTCTTTATCAGAGGTTGCTTAAAATCAGCCTGCAGATGTATTTTGTCTGTCCTGACATTTAGAAATTATGAGATCCAACATAAAAATCAGAATATTTTCCTTCTCAAGAAAATTTACACGGCTTGGCAACCCAGGGCCCATGTGCATGGCATAGGTGGTCTGACACTAAGGGCCAGCTGCCCCTCTGGATGGGACATGGCATGCCTTTCTAGCTCACCACCCACTTGGCTCATATCTTTCACTTTCAATGTCATGCTTGGCCTTGCTGGCATTTGAGTTTGTGATTTCCGGTCTGTACAGTTTCTATAGCTTTCCAAGGAAAGATCTTAAGTGTTTGTTTTTCTTTCTGATCTCTTTCCCTGAGAGCCTTTAAATACCCAACATTATCATTTCACTTAATTTTTGAACTTTTATTATATTGGTTTAAAAAGAGAAAAATGTGACTGAACATGAATTAGAAATCACATTAATGGAACAATATTTCTCCTCTTAGTTTACTGGCATACCTTTGCATACCTCATGAATAAGTTGGTATACACTCTGCCTCATACCTTAGGCTAACAAACTCCTCTGGGCCAGTGGATCTTAACCTATGATGTCTTACATCCCACCAATTATATATATCAGATAAGCCAGGTCCCACCAAAGTAGGAAAAAAGTTCACATTTTATGAGAAGAATGTGTATGTTTGCAGGAATTTGATTACTATGTCTATAACTTAGAGTAAATTTTAAGAACAGCTTAAAGATATAAAATTTTGCAACAGTCCTACTGAATGTGATTGTGGTGACCTCTTCTGCCCACTCTAGTGGAATGTCTACCCTTAGTTGAAAATTTCTAGAATTAGGACCAAATTTAGGACAGCACTAAGCACATAATAGCAATGTTAACAAGCAAAATAGGAAACAAGATGATAGGTTTCTTCTAGCTTTCTGTGGAATTGCTGCACTTCAGTTTCTTGGTTCACACTAGGATGTACAATGTTAGCTCTGAATTGTCATCATTTCTAAATCTTAAGTTCTGTAAGGACAAAGACCAAGTCTGATTTGTTCTCTTCTTGTTTTGAATATCTACTGATATGTGGCCAATTATTCCAAGTAATGGATTAAAACAATTTAGTATTATCCTATTTCATGATTCTGTGGTTCAGACATTCAGATGGGGCATGGCCAGCATGACTTATCTCTGCTCCATGATATTGGAAGCCTCAGCTGGGATGACTCAAATAGCTGGGGGCTGCAACAGCTGGGCAGCAGCTGGGAATCCTCCTCTCTGCTGACAGCCTTTCTATTTGGCTACTTGGGCCTCCTGCTGGCATGGTAGCTAGCCTTGGCTTTGTCAGAGCTCTTACATTGTAGCGTAGGGCTCCAAGAGTGAATGTTCCAAGAGACAGGAAATGGAAGATGTTAGTCTCTTAAGGCCTAGGTCCAGATATTGTCACAGTATCACTTGTGTCATATACAGTTGGTCAAAGCAGTCACAGAGCTTCCCTAGATTCAAAGGGAAGGACATAGATCCCACCTCTTGATGAGAGCAGTATCAGATAATTTTTGGCCACCTTTAATCTATGGCTGATACCATTGTATCCCCAGATCCTAACACAGTATCTGACATGAAGAAGTTGAAAAACAAGTGAGTGAGTTAGTAACTTAGTTGTGATTTTGAAGTGCGAGTGCTCTGTATTAGGTCATTCTTGCATTGCCATAAAGAAACACTGGAGACTGGATAATTTATAAAGAAAAGAGGTTTAATTGACTCACAGTTCTGCAGGCTTTACGGGAAGCATGGTGCTGGCATCTGCTCAGCTTCTGGTGATGCCTCAGGATGCTTTCAATCACGGTAGAAGGTGATAGGGGAACAGGCTTGTCACATGGTGAAAGCAGGAGCAAGAAAAAGAGAAGGAAGTGACAAATACTTAAACAGCCAGATCTCATGAGGACTCATTCACTATTCTGATGACAACACCAAGAGGTGGTGCTAAACGATTCACAAGAAATCCATCCCTATGATACAATCACCTCTAATCAGGCCCCACCTCCAATACTGGGGATTATAATTCAAATGAGATTCCGGCGGGGACAAACATACAAACTATATATGCTCTTCCCATATTTGCTAATGAAAAACTCATTTTGGTTGCCTAGAACACACAAATGATATTAGGACCTTAACTAATCCGGTTTTCAAATGTAGAACCAGCCTAAAGTTAAGACTACAGTTCTCTAAATAGCAAAAGAACAAAATTCATAAAAGATACAGTGATAATATAAGGATAGCAAAGTAATTGTTCTTTTTTTAAATTTGCAATATATTACATCACTATCACAGCCTGTCAATAACTGACATCATTTATAACTTTGTGTATACATCAATAATTCTGTTTTCAATGTGTTAGCTAACCAAAATTTAGTCCCAAGAAAAAAGTGGAATGGAAGGAGCAATATCAGGAAGTCAGCAGGAAGACTGCTGTTAACTGGCTCATTTTGGTATGCATCATTATTCTGTCTCATGAGAAAACCAACGAGAAACACCTTAAAACAAACTGAAGTACTACAAATGCCTTGAACATGGAATTTTTGGCAAACTCTTTATTTACCTAAGCCTTCATCCTCCTTTACTATACCCTACTCAATAATCAATTCTTGTTACTGATTAGTCATGATACCTGGTGATAGCCATAATTACTCATCATAACTCATTTAATAAAACATGCTTTCTGCCCTTAGCTGAGCTGGGAGTTTATACCATTTGAGATTTTGTGAATGGCAAAACAAATTATTGACCCAAGACTGAGATCGAGGGAAGGCTGCAGGAAGATGGTTGTTGCTGCAGAAGCTGCTGATCTTGAATAAAGACTGAGACTTAAGAATAACCATAATTGATAGATACTAGTTACTGTTTTAAGTATATATTTTATTATAATATTTTACAATATTAGTATATCTAGAGAAACTGAGGACTTTATGTCCTCTGAAAGAGATACAAGAGATACAAGATTCCTCTGCCATTCTTAATGTAATATAATACCCTAATATCAATTCATTTTTCAAAAGTGATGAAAGATATGCATTCACTCATTCATTCAACAATATTTCTTGACTACTCACTCTATGCCAGGAACTGTGCAGATGGAGATAAACAAAAGAAACACAGTCTCCTTATTCACAGAGTTTACAGTCTAGTGGCAGAAGCGGTCAAAATACCAAGTAAATACATAAATATTTAAAATAATTATGAATTGCAGTAAGTCTAGGGATCATGGAACATCAGGTTTCTAAGGGAGCTTGGAGTTCATCAACTCAGGAGTCCAAATTCAGCTGTTTTGATGGGGAAGACAGGTAGCCCTGTAAGACAAGAAGCATTCTAGTAAACAAGACAAAGTCATTAAACAATTATAGAAGTGAAACTGACCTGGAAGTTTTCAGCAATAATCTAGAGATGGGACTAATTGGCTCAGGTGAGCATGAAGAGCTGCTAAAATTGACACACACAGGAGACTATTGATGACTCGCAAGAAAAATACAAAGCTTATTTACAGCTTAACTATATGCAAACAATTTCATCCTTTGACATTTGGGGCTATAAATAATTTTCTCTACAATTTAACATGTGTCTACCAAAGAAATTCCAGAGGAAAAAAAAACAATTAATCATCCAAAAAAATCCCATTTAGCACAATGAAAAAAATCCCCATTAACCACACTTTGGAGCCATTTAAAACAATAGATCCTACAGTTTCTTTCAACATGATCAATTTTGGGGGAAGATTAATCATTTCACTCTTTAAATGTATGAACACTATAATGTTTACTTGGTTCATTTCTTCATTCAGTGATAGGTACTGTTCTAGGCTCTGGGATATAGTGGACAAAATCTATTCCCCATACAGTCTAGTGAGGGAGACAAACAATGAAAAAGGTAAATGTCAGGAAGGTATAAATACTGTCAAGTGAGATAAAGGTTAGGGACAGAGAAGGACCATTTTAGAGTGGCCCAGGGACACCTCTCTGAGGAGGTGACACTACAGCAGTAACCTGAATAACATTCATCTGTATACTAAATGATCTTGGTATAAATGTTTCTTGCTACCTGGGCCCCTATGCAATAGATTTTCACATAAACTGGAGCCTGCTGTTGACTTTTAGGGGCCAGTTGAATCAAAATTCTGTGACATCATCTGCAATGAAAAAGTAAAACCTTTCTCAAGGAATTACTGCATATTGTCACTAGGTTTTACCGATAAATGGATGGGGCACCTGCCCTCCAAGAATACGTTAAGAAAATTTGAATACCTCAGACAAAGTGAATAGGACCTGGAAAGTGAAATCTGTAACAGCCTTAGACCATTTGTTCATGCATGACAGAAAAAAAAAAAACATACCAGATCTTCATCAATTAGTGTTAACCCTAGAATAAATCAAATATTGAGAAACCACTTACTGATTTGGAATTATTAAAATAAAGATAAGCCAAGCCTATATTTTAAAATAATTGAAAGGAAATATAGTGCTATTACAGTATTCAAGCATTCACAGAATTAATATGTACAGTTTTGTCTGTCTACGAGTAACCCCAGAAGGTCTACAACATAAACAATTTTAATTGCACTGAGGTACAAATTTAAATCTACATGCCTTGTGTTTAACTTTTTCATGAATCTGTTTGTTAAAGACCTCTAAGTCTACTTGCTATTGGCAGACTTTTGTGTATTTTTAATCTAGGAACATGACAAACATTATACCAAGTACACAACTAGGGGTTGATAAACATACAATGCAACAATTGCTGAATAAATTGAACAGACTAAGGGCTCAGGTAAGCTCTTTATAGAGCACCAACATCCTCAAATCTACCTTCTGTTCACCTTCCTTTCTAGAGGAAGGCACTGCACACGACCTGCTCGCATTCAGAAAAAAAATTCCAATGTGTTTTGGATTGGCCATGGTTACTTGTGATTCTGTTTGTCTTTCCATGTTGCTTTTCCTGAGAAATCTCCTTTGCTTATCACCTCTGATGATGTTGTCCTAATTGGGAAGTAAGGTTGTAGCTACTTGCTAATAAAGCACTTTGATCTTCATGTAAAAGTTGTTACTGAAGATGAGATCTCTTGATTTTCAGACTATATTGTCTAATGCTAAAATTCAGAAAACACATGTTCAAGACACATTTAAAACCTTACAAAGTGCAGAAGGTTCCCAGATGTATAGTGCTGACTGTCTCCTGAAATCAGCAGTCAACACCTAAAGATACCAAAAAGAAAAAGTGTGAGACTTTCACTTCTTTGCAAATGCTCCTGGGCAAAGAATGAAAAATCAGAACACAAATCTTCAAAAGGCTGTTTCAATTGATTATTTATGATACTTTGAAACTCAGATGTTCCTAAATGCTTAATAATTGTAATTAATAATACCAGTAACTACCTACAACTTATCTCAGCATAAATACGTATTTTCTAATATTTTATCTATCCTACTTCTCCATTAGGATCTAAAGTCAAAAGGCTCAAATCCTTATTACATACTACTCAGTCATACTATTTGCTTGTAATGACTGTCTAACTGGTTCTATCATCTCATTCTGTCCCTGGAAAGGACAAAGTGAATGTAAGTTTGGGAAGAAAGAACAAATGACATGCTTTAGCTCATCTCCACTACACACCCTGCACATAGAAAGTGCTCAGCAGTTGGTAAATTTCTCAAGGTAGCAATAATTCTGTAGATAGCACCATCTTAGTAGGTGATCACTTTCTCTTCATTTATAGCCATATTGTTTATTTCTTGACTAAGAAAGATCTGCAATACAGCTCAGGCTCTTTGGAGGCCAGGTCAAGAGATCGCCACCCCTCCACCACTTATGAGCTATGTTACCTTAAGCAAGATTTTTAACCTCTCTGAGTCTGTTTCTTCATTTTTTAAATGGGCCTAATAGCTGTACCTACTCAGGGTTATGTAGACATTAAATGAAATATAGTAAGGGAAGTATCTGGCATAGTACCTGACTCATAGTATAATAAATATTTTATTTATACAACATATATATCTAATAATTATCAGCGTTCATGACAATAGAATTTGAAAGGCCTAGTTCAAAAAGTGATCATTTTACTAGGTAATCTTACTGTGATGTCATCTTTGTGAGGTGACTAGGGAGAGGTCAGCGAAGAAAGATCATTCCAACTTTACATAAAGAGCAAATGGAGCTGAGAGTTAATTCTGTTTCTTAGGAAAAGTCACAATGGTGGTTACTAGAAAGCCACAGCTAGAACACAGCTGTGGCTAGAACAAGGCCACACTTTTTCTCTGTGGAGGGAAGAGTAATATATGCCCAGGAGATAGCCAACAAGAAGGACCTGTCCTATATTTAATGACCAGCCATTACTTGAAAGGCAGATTCCGAGAAGTGACAAGAGAGGTTAATGAGGTTGACAAAACCCTACAAAGCTGATTGCAAAGATAAAAAACACTTGAGTAATGTGTAGAACAAGCAAAAAACGAAAAACTTTAAAGGAAAAACTAACTTCACACTATTCAAGAGTTGCAAGGGCTTACAGGACAAATATTTCAGGATTCAAATTCTGGACAAAAATAATCATGTGTCTAAATGAAGCAAACTGGCACTTACATAGTCCTGAAAATGTGACTGTGTCGTCGTTTTTCTTATTGCTTCAAAACACTCGATCTTTTTCCCATTACTTTGGGGATCTCAGGCATCCAAAGCAAGCCTACTTTTGACAAGCAATTACCAGGGCAGATGGGAAAATAGCCACCCTACCTCAGGGTGAGTGCCCCCATTTTGTTTTACTTGAAACATCACTAGCCATGAGGAAAATAATTCTGCTTAAAAAGCTATCTGCATTTTCAATAGCACCACCTTTCCCAGAGTCCTAGAATGTTGATGGCTAATGCTCCCAGCTACTTTTAATGTTACCCACTTGGTAGGCATTATTTATTTGGGCTGGTGACCAACGGAGTAGGATTAAATCAGCCTGCCATATTAAAGAAAAAACTAATGAGGAGATTATATTAGGTTTGCATATGAGCATTCACTGCATTTGAATTTTCAGAACATGGAAACAGGTTTATGCTATAACATTGTTTTCACAGTGCTGTACCAGGTTAGATAACATATATCAAAAATAGCATGTGTTATAAGGAAACCCCAAACATATCTGGATATTAGAAGTCCCAAATGCATTTAAATTATAAAATACCAAATAGTAATTAGATAATAATATATAAAGGAATAATCGGGTTAGTGTGCATAAATTAAGCATTTGAGGACTATTCATTTCATCTTCCTGATCACAATAGGTACCGTTTAATTCCATAAAAGAGTCAAGTATCAAACAAAACACTCCTGATGAGAATGTCGTAATGCTCAATCCAGAATGTTAGCTTCTAATAAATAAAGTGTAAGGTGTCTGTCACACAGGAATCTCAATGTAGTCACTGAAACCCTTGCCTGAAGCATTGCCATGAGCATAGGTCTCAAGAATCTTTGAGTTTATTTTATTTGATTTGATTTTTATTTTTTGAGACAGAGTTTCACTCTTGTTGCCCAGGCTGGAGTGTAATGGCACAATGTTGGCTCACCACAACCTCTGCCTTCTGGGTTCAAGTGGTTCTCCTGCCTCAGCCTCCTGAGTAGCTGGGATTACAGGCATGTGCCACCATGCCCGGCTAATTTTGTATTTTTAGTAGAGATGGGGTTTCTCCACATTGGTCAGGCTGGTCTCGAACTCCTGACCTCAGATGATCCGCCCGCCTCAGCCTCCCACAGTGTTGGGATTACAGGCGTGAGCCACCGCACCCAGCCTGGATCTTACAACTTCATATTTTAAAATATTTGAGTTGCAATTCTATGAACCTGTCTTGAGCATGTGCTGTGTACATTAGGCACTGGGAAGGACACAGAGAAGAAAATCACACAGTTCTTGCCCTGGAGTGGCTATCTAATAAAAAGACAGACATCCACAACTGTCATCCGAGACCGGATACAAGTATGAGCATTCTATAATGAGAATAATGAGGATGGGGGAGAAATGGACACTTATTTGGGACAAATAAATTGGACTAAAACATATTTCCATTTTATAATCTCTGAATTTGAAGACCCTGTAGTTCATCTTGTAGTGCAACCACCCCTTGGTCATGACAGTTTCAACATGACCCCCCAAACTACAGCTGTTGCAAACCCTTTTCCATAGGTTTATATGGAAGAGTTAAAATTCATGCCTGACAGATTTTATAAGGGTGAGATTGTGAACAAGTGGTTGATTTGCCTGCCTGTATATGGTTTCTGCCTTCTGCCTCCCTCTCTAGTTCATATGCCTTAATTGGCTGTGTATGTTATGGCCTTGCTTTTCCTAAAGCAGCAGTTCTCAAAGGTTTGTCTTGTTAGAAATGTAAATTCTATGACCCAATACCAGACGTACTAAATCAGAAACTCTGGGGATACAACCTAGCAGTCTGTGTTTTAAGAAGCCTTTCCGGTGATTCTTGTGGACAACCAAGTTTGAGAGTCACTGATCTATAAGAGAAAAAGATGATCAGACAGGACTGAGGACCAACACCACAATCCAAAAATTACACTCTAAAGAGAAGCCCCTTTATTCACTTTGTGATGGCAGTAGTAACAGGAACATCACAAACCCTTTGTCCTAACTATTCTGAGGTATTTGCATTCCAGTAGAGACCCCAGTAGCTACAATTGTCAGAGGAATCCTCCAGTCACACCTCATATGCGACAAATTTCTATCCCTTGGAGACTTGAACCAACCGACAATTCAAAGAGGAAATTACAGGGCTTCAAACACTAGTGAGCGAAGGATTCATATAGCCTCTCCAAGCCCGGTCCTTCTCAATGCTACCTTTTGACCAGAGCTGTCAGCTGTAGAAAGGATTTCATCTGTTCCTATGGAAAAAAACAACCTAACCTGCCCACCTGCTGCTAGATCCCCTGCTGGCTAGGTCCTTGATTTTGAATGTTACCCTTCAAAGCCTGCCTATGCTCATGTTAGCAACAAAAGCAAATCGCTATCACTTTTCTAGCCCCCTAAGTCTCCGTTTTCTTTCGAAATACTTTAATCAGAAATACAGTGTAGCGAATTGCATCTTCCTGCAGCAATTTAGTTTTCAGCCTTGTTTTCCAAACCAACTTTTGTGCTTAAGGTTAATGTTGTTGCCTGAGGTGTTAAACAAATATCGGAGATTTGACATCGAAGACAAAAGACAACAAATAAGGGAAGAGGAGAATGGAACCAAGAGTTGATTGAAGGCTAGGGATAATTTGACTGTTCCATGAAAATAGCAAATACAGAATGAATTAGACCTTTTGCATCAGAACTGTCTAACAAGCAGCTTGTTAGGTAAATAAGGCTCTCAGTAAAATGTATTCTGACTTGCATTTCCCAAGATGCCCTGTTCTTCAGACCAAGCTCCAAACACCTAGAGGATTCAGCATTTAGTTAAAGTGGAGAAGCAATTCCTCTGGGGTTGCTGCTTTAGCATAGTGACAGCAGGTAGACAGCTTGGCAGCAGCCTGTATTCTCTGGAGAACAGGAAAAAAGACACTTGTGAGGGGCGATATTCCCCATGCATGTTTTTAAGGTCACATTGGATATTCCCATCTAAGTTCAAGTTATCTTGCTCTAACCAACAACAGCAGGGAGAGGTTCTTGTTTTCAAAGATTCAACCAAGCAAAGCATCCCATCCATGTCTGTGAATCAAAAGAGAGCCCCAAGCAAAGACAGAAAGTATGCAATGCCTGCCATTGAGAGTACAGAAGAACATACACATACACACACCAAACCAACACAAAAGACAGTTACGCTGGGCACATAGCTGCTGTACACATGTGCAGGGCCAGCTTCATGACAGTCCAGACAGTAGCTTCTATCATCTTGCTTGAAAGATTCAGAAGAGTTCTATATATTATCGAATTGAAAAGGTTTCAGAAAAAGACAGATTTTTGAGGACCAGAACTCAGGTTGAAGGTAGTTTTGATGTGGCAAAAATTTAAGAGCTCAAGATGCTTCCCTATGGCAGACCAAGTACTGGCCAAGTAGGGCCAATTTCAATGGTGATTTGAGGAAGCCAGGGACTCTCTGGAAGCAGAAACAGGGAGGCACCATAATGGGAATAAGAAAAATCACAGAAAGCAGGACTGTGGTAGTATCAAAGGCAGGCCCTCACTGTACATACCTCACTAATCAGCTAGGATCTAACTTTGGAAAAAAAATGAGTTATACAGGCTGCCTTAGATAGAAGAAGCATAATCGAAATAGTTTATATAAATGGGGAAGAGGAACTGTATTTTAGTGACTGTGGGGAATCAGGAGAAACAAACCAGATACAAGGCTACCGTCCACAATTATTAAGAAAATAGAATTTGGAATCTGGGAGTGCACAAAATGGCAGTTGAGCTGAACAAAGTGGCACAATATGCCACACTTCCAAAGAATATATATGAAGGCTTCCTAATGGCCATTTGGAGCTGATGTAGCCTGCCTGGGAAAGCAAGTACACTCAAGAGCTTTCTTTTTCAAATGGAGACTTTGCCTTAAGAGTAGATTTTTCCTAAATTTCTGCATGCAGTGTCAGTCAAGATTACTGCAAATTAAAACGAATACTTTAATACTGTCCTGAAGTTTAGACAATTTGCACTGACACTGGATGACTGATACTGTTCAAAGATTACAGTAAGTACTAGTCATCCAGGAATAAAAAGACCTAAGAGTTATTCTTGTGAAAAGTGGATGACATGGAGTGTGTAAATAATGGGAGCAAATGCAGCAAGATACAGGGAATCTTAGAACATTTAAAGTCTAATACATTACAAAGGGAGTTCAATACTGATAAATGTAGAATAATAAGTTTTATGGGGCTTTATCATATGCTGTAAGTTTGTGTGGATCATAAAATATGAGGAATAAAAAAGTAGGGGAGTTGAAAGACAAGTCTGTGAGCATTATTTATGAGTGATGAAGAGTGAAATGAATGAAAAGAAGAACAGGTAGACAATGGCTTGAATAATGATGACTTTGATGAGTCGTTATCACACAAATCTGTGTGCTTCATAAAACATGAGGAATATTAAGCAGACGAGTCAAAAGACAAGTCTACTCAGAATGAGATACAGAATGAAGAAAGAGAGGAATACAAGGGAAATGCACAGAATAATGATAACTTTTATGAGAGTTTCACTCACCAGCTTGGATCCTTCATAAATATAAGCCATATAGAAAATAAAAGAACAGCAAATAGAAGAGACATGTCTGTGTGTGTGTCATAAAATATGAGAAAATAATGTCAACCAGGCTTGACAAAATAAAAACAAAAGTAATTGAGCCTAGTACGTCTGTGGAAAGACACAGTGTCTAGATTAACATGAGCAAATAAAATGAGTGAGTTTGGAATTGTCTTACCAATGGGGAATCAGCAAGCACCTAGGTAGGTGTTATTGTTTTAAAGGCCACCTTGTTAACTGGTGGAGGGTTGGCAAGGTAATAACTAACCCCCACCATACCCCCAAAGCAGCTGCCAGCATTGAGATCTCAGGAAACAATGCTTAACCAATTTCTAAATTGTTTGGCATCACTACAGTGTCTTCCAGCCCCCCTTGGAACCAATCCCTATGTAATTTGCAGGAGATTTTTCTCAGCTTGTTTCCACTCAATCTATACCCACTTTGTCAAAAGCTGTTCTGTAAAGACATCTAAAAAGTTACTGTATAAAACCAGAGATGTTTTATTTTCATTTCTTGTTACATTGGACTTAGAACCTGGGACCAGATCTGTCAGAATTAGTTCAAAATCCAGAACTCAATGACTTCAAGTGTCTTCTCTGTTAGAACAAATGGGATTTCCAAATGATACAGAAATGGGAAGAATCAAACATCGCAAAACAAGTGCCAATATGCCATTTGCATGCCACTTAGAACCATGATTTACATAATTCATAAAATGGACAGCTCACTGGAAAGAAAGCCACTGATCTATGTCACAGAGCTGTGAATGTTGGTCTGAGAGTTCAGAAAATACACAAACACTAATAGCAACAATTACACTCGCTTACCTTTGCATAATACTTAATGGCTTGTAATTTGTGTTAGGGAAGCCCTTACATAGAACCGTATAAATCCTATTAGCATAACTTATAACTAATTCCTCTGATTGAAACAGAATTTAGTGGTGAGGTTTATTGGCTAAAACATATACAATAAACTTTGGCCGGTAACCATCTGTAGCTTATTCAAAGGTGTTTTTCTTTTTTCAAATGATATTTGTGGCCATGAGTCTTTACATACTTCCCCTTACTTTCTTATTCTGTTAAAGGAATGTATAATTCCAGGGTAAAATGATTAGGATTACTCTGAACAGCTATGTTTGTCTGAATAACATGGCCCCCTTAAATCTAAGATTGATCTGCCCTGGATACCCAGAATCCCACTTGGTTAAAAAAGAAAAAAAAGTGACATTGATGCCCTAGGAAAAATCACTGACCTTGCTCAGCCTTCCTCAACCCTGCCAGCTCCAGCTATAAAATTCATGTCCAAGAGCTCAGGGCTGCCAAGACTAGGATTAAACTCTGGTGAAAAAACTGTCCCTTCCTCCCCAAATAATGGCAGACCAGTGAAAAAGAATCTTTGCTTGGGATTTGTCCCAGGGCACTCTTCTTAACTGCCAGCCTCCTGAAATTTGTTACAGCTTGTCAGCCAGGCTAGGGCTGAAAGTCTTGTACATTTTAGTGGACTATGTCCCTGAAAGAGAGACCTATTTAGGGACTAGTTTAATGGATTTCCATTTTTTAGTAGGGATGAGACTCATTTGTTTAAAGGGAAAGTGTCTTGAAATATTTTATTTAAATTAGGCAAGAAAAGCAGTATATCATTGTCAGGGATCACGTCTCTTTTGCAGACTTTAACTTAAAGTGTACTCAACTAAATTTGTTTGGTTGGTTGGCTGGTTGTTTTTCCAGAAAAAGGCACTTTGGCAGTGTGTATCAGGAGGCTTAAAAATATTCATACTATATATGTAAATCCATAGAAAATGCACACAACAAACTAATACTGCTGATTACCTCTGATGAGAACACCAGGAAGTAGTAAAGAGGTGGTCAGCAGGGACTTTAGTCTTACAATATGTTTATGTGTTAACTAATGTAATTAACTTTAATTTTAATAACAGAAAAGTATCCTTCCACAACTAGGATTCTCTCCCAAGGAAATAATAAGAAATTTAAGGCAGAAAAAAATAAAAAACAGCAAAATGTCCTAAAATCAGGAGTGGGTTAAGCAAGTTAGAGGTTACTAATTTAAAGGTATATTGTATAATAACAAAATGATATATTAAGGAATTTCTAAATACATTGGAAAATATTAGTAATATGTTTTTAACCTTAAAATATCTGGATTCAGAACCATACCAAGTATGATCCTAATTTTGATGTGTTAAAAAAAAAGAAACACATTCCCTCCCCAGAAGGTTATTAGTTTTCTATTGGTTGGTGAAATGATTGTTTTCTTTGTTATACTTGACTGTTTTTCAAAGTTTCTACAACTTGACTTCTGGAATCTAGTCTCAACATGTTTTTCTGTTCGCCTTTGGTCTTGTGTTGCAGGCGTGCCTGTGTGATTAGAGGCCAAGTGGTGGCCGTAGATGGAACTCCTCTAGTAGGAGTGAATGTCAGTTTCTTGCACCACAGTGATTATGGGTTTACCATCAGCCGGCAAGATGGAAGGTAAGTCAGTGTTGTTTCTGATCATTGTAGGGGTAAATACTGACTTCTAGCCAGGGGTAATACTAGGGCTCAGATGATACAGTCATGGTAAGCCAATCTTTCTTCAAACTATATCTCAAAAGTCATTGGTGATATTTATTTCCTCCGTTTCCTAATTAATTCAAATTGAATTCCTCTTCTAATCCTTGTCAAGTCTTCTTGAAACCCAGGCCATGTGAAAAGTTGTCTATCCTTTATCTAGTTCCATCTACAAATGCAACTTCAAAGTTCAGTGAGATTATGCAAGTGATAAATAAGGAACCATTGAACACATAGGTTATTTTTCCATAGTAACCCCCAAATATTTCAGAAATGAATGCATCCAAAATATTTCTTCCAAAAATACAGAATTCAACCACATGAATTAAGGAGTTTTAAAATGTATCCTCCCTAGGCTGCCTATTTGACTACTGGCTGCAACTGATGGACAAGCTTGGCCAGCCTACTTAATTACAATGATTTAACCTGAAGCACCAACCACCAGGCTGCTCTCTAAGTGCTTCTCAAGGTTCTCTAAGATCTGGGGAGCAAGACCTTGAAGTAAAACCTTCTCATCCTGGAAAAGGATTTGCTCATAACATTTTTGTTGCGGTCATTTAGACAGACATTGACTCAGAATATTAAGTCAATAGGCCCATGTGTCCAGCTCCAGCTTAAAGGTACCTATTTATGACTCTCAGGAATACTGTAATAATGGCTTTGAGGCACCCTAGTCTCCAGGTGGCTACCCTTAAGATGTCCTACTCATAACAAGCCACTTCAATAATCACACGCCAAAAAAAAAAGAAAAAAAGACCTGTTGGCTTGGAGCTTTATCACCTTGTGAGAAACCATCTCATTTCAAGAACCTGCAATCAAACCTTATTAGTCCTAGCCACTTCAGAAACGTTAATTGTTCAACTTGGGCTGTGCTGGATTTATTTTTTCAAGACCCTATCAAGAAAGTGTTTATAAAAAATTAGTTTCAAAAGATAATAACAAAGAGTTTTAGCCTACTTAAGAAAATAAACTGTTCTTAAGGACTTTAGTAAATTATATAAATTATTTATGTATAAATTATATTGATAATTACTAATTAACCATCTCTATATGATAACAAGCTCAGCAGAACTACTTTGGTAGCACACACATGTATTTACACACATATATGTACATATATATGCACACACACGCACACACACACATATATATATAACTGCATTTCCTTTCAAATATTCTATAATCGGAGATCTCTATTAATTCAAATGAGTCTTTCTCCCAATTAGATTAAATAATGGAATTTTGGTAGTGAATGCACTCACCAGTAACTGGCGCTTAAAACTAGCCTCACCCTTGCAGACATCTTCAACCATATGCCATAAATGAAGAAATTGGTTATTTCTCTAAATAGAATATGCCCTCTGAGACATTTGACTTTGACTTCTCATGGAGGCCTAAGAAGCCCTCATTTTTTAGCTTTCATACAAAGGTTTTAGTGAATCATTTTATATTTACACAAGAACCTAAAAGAAAAGAATCTTGATACCTAAAGAGTCTAAAAATTTTTGTTTCCAGTATATAGCAAACATTAAAGAGGGTGACCTTTGCTGTAATTTTTGTGTCTTTAGTTTTAAGTGAAATGCCCCAAGATGCTCCTCAGCTAAGCTCATGGTGAGAACTAAGTTTATATAGATAACAGATGCTAGTCAGAATCAGAATCCCCTCTGGTAGTAACTCCCCTCAGGCTCCATAAAGGTGTAAGCATTCAAAATATAGACCCCAAATGCCAACCAGATTGTTCCACTGTTATTTCTTGGACATAAAGTGACAGTGTGATGAGAGTTTCCATTTATATATCTCTACTAGTTGCTACCTCAGTTTGAGTAAGTACATTTCAAAAGTAGAAAATCATAAGAAAAACATACCTGAGGTCAAAAGAATATAGAAAGGCTGAGATTAGCATCTAGATACCTAGTAGACAGAGTGTGATATGAGAGTTGCTGATACGGTCCTCCAGTCCAAATTTCAAACCCTCCTGTCTGCCACAGTGCTTATAATTCTCACCAGTGGTATCACTGCTTTGGGTGAAGCTATCAGCTCTCTCAAAGTCCCCGTTGAATGAAATATGTCATGTGGGATGTAGAACTATTTATCCCCATTATCAACTACTTGCAAAAGTAAACTGACAGGTTTCCCCAAAGAACCAGGAAAGGTCTAGGTCATGGGACCAAAGTAATTTATTCAAAGAAGAAGGAAGATGGTGGTGAAAGACTGAGCCCTTTAAAAGTATGAAGAGCTTAGATACTCATGTAGAGAAGGGCCTACTTAGTAGAAAAGAAAAAAGCCTATTCTAAAGGAAAGGTGAATGTTTATGAGTATCTACTGTATGTCAGACACTTTCATGAATGTCATTCCTTTTTAATCCTCACAACAACCATCTGAGATAAATATTGTTATTATCCTCCTCTCCATTTGTTGTATGAGAAAATTTATCCAGAGTAACACAGATAATAAGAATAGAGTTCAAGATTTAAACCCAAGTAATCTAGCTCTTTTCTTCTATGATTTACCACATTCGACTTAGATATATAACCTGTACTCACTAAAGTGTCGAAAGAGAACCATTTGTAAATAGTTCAGGCAATGATAAGCAAAACAAGTGAAGTGACGACATTCTTGGAAGGTTCTTGAGAAGCATTAATGGTCTTCTCAAAAACTTTGTTCTGAAGACTAGAAGATGAAGAGAGGGTTCCCTTCGATTCTCCTCAAGGCAAAAGTTTGTTCATTTATGGATACCATAAGGCAGAGAGAAAGAAGTATTTTGCATAGGTGTCAATACTCTTCCATCTGTGGATAGGACTGGTTGGACTTATGTATTGACAACAATCTCCAAACACATAAACCCTCTCCCCTTGGGTCTTTTATATACACTCTCATATGACTTTACAACCTGTTCTTAATGGCCCATACAAATGGAGGTGATTTGTGGTGGGAGGAATCTCAAAGAAGTAATCATTTAGAGAGCTTTCTCTTTGGCATTGGAAATGGTTTAGATGGATCTCTGGCCACAGTTCCACCTTCCACCTCCATGTCAATTAATGAGTCGGCCAGGCAGTTTACTGTGTATAACTGCTAGGTGGAAGGTGAGAAGTATATTAGTCAGGGCTTTCCAGGGAAATAGAATGACATAGATATAGATATTGATATGAATGTATTGAGAGAGGGATTTATTCCAAAGAATTTGCTTATAAAATTGTGAGGATTGGCAAGTCTGAAATCTGTCAGGCAGGCTAGAAGACTGGAAACTCTCAGGAAAGAGATGCAATGATCTTAAGGCAGAATTTCTTCCTCCTCACAGAAACAGTTTTGCCCACCCACATTGTCAAGGACCATCTCCTTTACTTAAATTCAACTCATTATAGATATTAACCACATCTCCAAAAGACCTCCACAGCAATACCTAGATTGGTGTTTCATTAAATAACTCAGAACTATAACCGAGCCAAGTAGAGATATAAAATGAACCATCATAAGATGCCTAGGGGAAGTTCCAAGGAGAACTTAAAAATCAGTATCTGTGGCCAGGCACAGTGGGTCACACCTGTAATCCCAGCACTTAGGGAGGCTGAGGCAGGTGGATTGCGTGAGGTTAGGAGTTTGAGACCAGTCTGGCCAATATGGTCAAACCCTGTTTCTACTAAAAATTCAAAAAAATTATCCAAGTGTGGTGGCATGTGCCTGTAATCCCAGCTACTTGGGAGGCTGAGGCAGGGGAATTGCTTGAACCAGGGAGGTGGAGTTTGCAGTGAGCCAAGATCACACCACTGCACTCCAGCCTGGGTAACAGAGTGAGACTCCATCTCAAAAAAAAAAAAAAAAAAAAATCAGTATCTGCTGATGGAGATAATCAAAAGCTGACCTATAGTTCACCTGAACTACAAAAAAGAAAGAAAACATATGGCAAATTTAGTAGGGCAATGGATCTGATTTGAGAAGAAAGATAACATTTGTTGAGTCCCTACTATATCCTTGACCCTTAAGTCTTTATCTCATTCATTCATTTATAGTAGCTGTTAAGAGACAGATTATAGAGGATTTGTTTTACTAATGGGAAAACTGAGTCTCAGGAAGGTTAAATAACTAGCCCAAAGACACAAAGTTCACAGGGCAGAGCTGGGATTCAAACCCAGATATATATGAAACCAAACCCACATTCTTTCTACAAATCAAGATGCCTGCCCTGTCTGTGTAATCTTTCTAGAAGTATAGAATAAAAGTTTGTTTATTTGTTTGTTTGTTTGAGATGGTATCTTGCTCTGTCACCAGGCTAGAGTGCAGTGGCTCCCGAGTTCAAGTGATTCTCCTGTCTCAGCCTCCTGAGTAGCTGGAATTACAGGCATGCACCACCATGCCCAGCTAATTTTTGTAGTTTTAGTAGAGATGGGGTTTCACCATGTTGGCCAGGATGGTCTTGATCTCTTGACCTCATGATCCACCCACCTCAGCCTCCCAAAGTGCTGGGATTACAGGCGTGAGCCACCACCCCTGGCCAAATAAAAATTTTTTTAAAAAAGAGAGAAAATAATTTCCAGGCACCTACATTCTTTTCTGGATAGTTTATTTAGTTTTCATGTTTGTGTTTGCTTTTTGTTTTTAAATAAGCACTTCAATTTTGAGTCAAGAGTCAAGGTTTGGGTGAGGCATATAAACATGCCCAAGGACACATACTTAAATCCACATAGAAGGTGAACTAGAGGAAAGGTTTCTTAACAAGTAGTTTCAGATTTTCCCCACTACACTTGCCTTAAACTGATCCTGTGTTATTATGAATTCAGACCCTCTGTCTTAAACCATAAACGGTTTGAGTTTTCATTTTTTAGTTCAAACCTAGATTATTTTCTGTAGCTAATGCAGTTCTTCCAATCCTCTTTTTGGAAACTGCCTTAATATTAAGCTACTTCACTGAAAAAGCAGCAATAAAAAACACGGTATTATCCATCCTTTGTTACTGTTCATTTATCTTTATCTGCAAGATTTCTGCAACAAGACACAATTGGTAATACTATAATAAATATAATAAATGTCATATGAAGAGAGTGGTGAGATGTCCATAATTAAGTCTGATTCCCTATCAGGGCTTTTTATCATTGAAAACGTGTTTTGCTGAAAGATCTTTTTAATGCAGAGAATTGCTTACATCTCTCTCCTGTGGATTTAAGTTGCCTTGAATATTAAGGAACATCATATTGCCCTTTATCCATTTTTAACATAAAAATGGTAATAATTTATCATTATCTTACTTTTTTATGTAGGAGTTTATGCTTTTCAAATGCTCTCAAGTACATCATCTCAAAGACATCATTATACTTAAAAGAGAAGTAAGATAGAACCATCTAGTGCAGAATGAAATAAAATCTGAATCCGTTCAGCTCCAATGCAATAGTCTTGTCATAGACTACATCTAGAGATAGACAGAGTTGGCTTATAGCAGAGGTAGTCTTGCTTTGTCATAGATAGAGAAGAACTTGTTGGTGAAGTCGTGCAGGGTTCATTACAGGCTATCTTACAAAATGAAACCAAAATCCCTTACGGAGCAAACCAGAAATCTTAAATCTGGGGTTCAAGTAGACTAGGAGGCCAAAGAGGGTAGTCAAATGTAGAAGATTCAGGCATAGCTGAGTTCAAAGAAATTTTCCCTAACAATTGTCCTCTGCTGATATCTTTCTCCAAATGCCATCTCAAAGACACTGTCTGCTTTCTGACACTATGTTTGTGACCCTGAACAAGATATTTAACCTTTTGGCTTCTTACTTCTCTTATGTTACATTATGGAATTTTTTTGAAAATGAATAATGCATCATTCTTAAAGATGCTGCTGAATGTTAAATGGTCATCTTTCTGTTATCTTTAGCACAAGGGGAACAGCAGTGTCAGAGTTGGCTTTGCAGAAATGCATGTGGTGATTTTGTTTAAAATAGTGTTAAAATTGATTTACAAATTTTGAGGGACTATCAACTGGAATTTCTTCTTAGAAGACTACGAGATAGTAAAAAGAAGTCATCTATGGAATGAACATAGTGCTAGAGAGAATTTATAAAATAGACAATACAAGTGGATATAGTTAAGTCCCCCAGAAAAGGAAAGGGCACTGCAATTAACCTATTTTTTAACTTCAATTTTTTAAATTTTTCATTTGATTGCAACTGTCTTCTGTTTTTTCCTTCTCAGCTTTGACCTCGTAGCCATTGGTGGTATCTCTGTCGTCTTAATCTTCGACCGATCACCTTTCCTGACTGAGAAGAGGACACTCTGGTTGCCTTGGAATCAGTTTATTGTGGTGGAGAAAGTCACCATGCAGAGAGTTGTAGCAGACCCACCATCCTGTGATATCTCCAACTTTATCAGCCCAAACCCTGTTGTGCTTCCGTCACCGCTCACATCATTTGGAGGGTCCTGTCCAGAGAGGGGAACTATTGTTCCTGAGTTGCAGGTGGGTATAACGGCCTTTGAATGCATAAAATAATAATATCATGGAGTGGTCAACAGTGTATAGTAGCTAAATTCCTTTTCCTATTCTTGTTGCCAGCCTTATAATGTACTGCCCTTTATTTGTCAGGAGAAGTCTTCAAATGCTTTTCTGGAATGCATTTTTAAGATGATGGGTCAGGGCATTATAATGCTATCTGTGGCCATAGAACAGAGCCAGATATAAGTAGCTTTCATAAGAATTAAACGCCAGTCTTTGACCTAAAGAACAAAGCTGGCTGGCTTATTATTAATAACAGTATAATCCATGAGCTTGGACTGTTTGTGATTCTGAAATTAAAGCTCCTTAAGAAATCTAATTTTCTTCTATTGTCTAGTTTGTATCCATTGTCATTCTTCTTAGAAGACGTGACAACTTCTGTTGTCTAGCTGTGTACAGTAAAGGTAGTTTTCAAGCCTGTGTAGTTTTTTTTTTAAAAAAAAAAGAAAAAAAAAAAGCTTTGCTTCTGAATGTTCAAGCTTTATAGTCAGGAGAAGACATTTTTGAACCTTGATATTTTAACATTCCTGAGAATTATTCTTTATTGGGCATTCAATATTGTCATTTCAATATTAAACCATTCAAACAGCCGTAGTACAATTTCCTCACCTCATTATAGAAACATTTTAATGATAATTAAATGTGGAAGCCACCAAAATGGACTCATAGGTCTTACAGATCCAGAAATTAAGAAGTAAATGGATGCTCCAAGATAGAATTGATTGTTCTTTATCATAACACCACCCACCAACTCTTAGCAGTGCCCAGAGAATACCAATTGGGAAAGGCTCACACAAAAATACTGCTGTAGAAGAAAAGCAGTCCAAAGAGTTACCCCTTATCTTTCCTGTTGCTTTTTGCTTAGAAAGGAAGAAAAAACAAGACAGTGTTTAATGAGTACATTTGATTGGTACACCAATCCCTTCACAGATGTCATTAGGCGGTATGGGTCTTCTGTCAGCACAAGTTTCCAGGCTGATCTAGGATTGCATGTTTTCTTAGGAAAATGAACTATTAAGTTGGTGAGTGTTATACTATCCTTCTCTGTTGCACTTCTGTCACCATCTGAGAAGACAGCTGGTGGACAACTCTGGTATCAAATGGCTAATGTAGAGGAAGAAAAACTGGGCAAAGGGTACACAAAAGGGATCATGTCCTCAGAAGCAGGAGAAAGACCAAAAATCCTGGACAATATGAGATACCATATGTTTAACAATCCGTTCTGCTATGTGCACAAGTTTGGAAATGTAAGAGGGGACAAGATTCTGAGGTAAAAATGAATGAGAGCATGAAAATATCCACACTATTCATGTCACCTTAGGTGTATTAAATAGAACGGGCTTTGTCTTCAGATGTCTTTTGAAACATGAAAGTCATGGAATATACAATTCGGTTTTAGTTACCACCTTTGGTTATTTAACTTTATCCGTGGTGATAAGCAAACAAGTAATAGCCGTTAATTAAAGAAGCCAAGTGATATTTTTACTCTGAGACCAACGTTTAGTGTAAAATTTGCAGAGGAATTAGTGGGAGTTATTTGCTTCTTAGTCACAAGTGCCACCTTGAAGAAACTTGTTCCCAGCCATTGCTACATCCAGGCACAGAGAAATATGTAAGAAAAATTTGATTAAAAATTTGGCCTCAGGGTCATTTCAAAGCTCCAAAGAAAACAAATTTGATGGCATCAGTAAAGATTAATTCTAGGAAAACTATAATCTTTGTCATAAAATATCACTTGCTGGGCCTGCTTCTGGAGTTCTTCCTCTTAGAGAGCCTAGCATGAATAAGGATTACAGCAGTGGTTTTATGATATATGACTTAACACCAAACAAGATTTCATGTATGTATATATAAGAAAAAGACCCCTTAATGGAGGCCATAGTGCTGAATTGCTTGACATTCGGCAGTATGATCTTTTCAGCTCCTACTAAGCAGTTTTTGGAACACGATTGAAAAGCTGAAATTGTTCCTTACACAATCTTTCCTGGCAGGGAAAAAAATAAAAGCAATCCTTAAGGTTGGGTCTTGTCTCCATGCAGATTTGGTACAAAATTCAAAACCTGTGATCATACGGTCTCAAGAAGATTCAAGAACAAATGCCTTGACATCCTTAGACCTGTTTAAGCTCTCTCCTTTGGCATGTTTCAAAGACAACAAAGCATGCAATAGCCTCATCTACCTGTGACCGCTGATAAGAGCCTATTTGGCTTTTTTTTTTCTTTCAGGTTGTACAGGAGGAAATCCCTATTCCTTCCAGCTTTGTGAGACTGAGTTACCTGAGCAGTCGCACCCCTGGGTATAAAACCCTGCTTCGGATCCTCCTGACACATTCAACGATTCCTGTAGGGATGATAAAAGTACACCTCACGGTAGCTGTGGAAGGGCGACTCACACAGAAGGGGTTTCCTGCTGCAACTAATCTTGTCTACACATTTGCCTGGAACAAGACGGACATCTATGGACAGAAGGTTTGGGGCCTGGCAGAGGCTTTGGGTATGTTGAACTAATTCTATGTAAATAGCAGTATTGCATGCACAGAACAGAAAATACTTGTTGCATATTAATTTGTATTTGGAATAATTATTGATTTTCTTCTATTTAAAGGATCTAAGGCATTTTTCATTTAAACACTCACTTGGGGCCAGTTTCAAGTTCCCTTTTGACACATTTTTGCTTCAAAAAGATTTTAGTTCCCCTTTCATGATGGCTGCATACCAGTGCAATCACGCAATATCTGACTTGTAACTGTCTCCAGAGCTGAATGCTGCCTTCTAAATGTGACCTTTGGTGTGGCGTTCTATAGGCCATGTTTTTGGATTTGACATTTAGACTGTCATTTCCACTTACAGACTACAAAATTCTAACTTATAGCCATCTCCACTTATTATCTTTTATGTCTAAGATGGTTAGACTTCATTAACTTGTTACTTCTGCAGGTTAAATAAAAAAAATCATCCTGCCTTCCTCTTCCTTTTGATTTTTTGTGATCTCAAGACTTTAAAACCCAGAATCTTATAGATAGCAGGGACCTTAAAAGGTCCTTTGGGCCTATAGTTTTCAGATATTTAATTCTCCCAAACAAATAACATTTAAAAAAAAATGAGGCAGAGATAGATTTGCCAGTGTTTTATTTTGCCAAGTAAGAATATTTTTAAAAGAACTTACTATAATATACTATTTCTACCACTACCATAATTTAATAAATGAGGGATACCTTAATATCAGAACAAGGAAAAGTAGTCTGTTTTAAGAAATGATGGTAAGCATTCGAATCCTGACATTCAGAGAGAGATAGACTAACACTAAAGTCTTTATTCTCTCACTATGTAGAAAACAGAGAAAACTTCCTAAGGAACTTGATACAGGTCTGTAGACCTGCAGTTAGGGATCCATTGATCCTTGTACCTTCAGGCAGTAGCTCATGTAAATCACCCTTGGACAGATGAGAAGATTATTTTAAAGCTCTCCAGAAGAGACAGTTAGACATCCTCCCTTGGAAGTGTCTATCATGGTATAATTCCCATAGAGATGACCTATATTTCTTAGACTACAATATGTCAATTTTTTCTTCCCAGAGGAAGAGAGGGAGGGAGGGAGGGAGAGAGAGAGAGAGAGAGAGAGAGAGAGAGAGAAACTGATGACTCTTCTCTGCCTAAGAGACCCTCATATATTTAAATAATTAACTCCTCTATCTGTGTTGTACTTTACTAGAATGCAAGGAATATGGACAGGTTCATATTTCCTCAATAAATGGGAAATTATTGCAAAGACACACAAGAAAATAAGAAAGTACAAGAAATCCCATCAGTAGCCTCAAAAGCCGGCCTCAAAACCTCAGCCTTGTTCAGGATGCATTGCATTTCTAGAAGGTCAGCATCTGCTCTGTCACCTTAAAAACAGCTCAACTTTTTCCAAATCCACTGCTTCCCACAGTGGTGACTCAGCCATACATAAGACTGACTTCATTTCTCCTCCTGCCATGCTAACTACCCTCCTTCTCTCTCGGCTCTTCACATCTATGGTCTGCTACCTTCCTGTGTATCTTGTATTCAGGTTCCTATTAGATGAAATATTGTATTGTGTCAGCCATTTACTGTGCAGTCTAGAACACTCTTGTAAGGCAGAACTTTAACATTAGGCTACCATGAAGGTTGCTGACCAGCCTACAGAGTCCTCCTCAATCCCTATTCTATTGAGTGTAGTGGTTGTGAGAACAACTCTGGAGCCAGACTCCTTCCCTGGGTTCAAATCATTCCTTTTCTACTTACGAGCTGTGTGACATTGGGTAAAATTACTTAATCTGCAAATGCCGCAGTTTCTCCACCCGTAAAGTGAGTATCATAAAGATTATGTTACTCATAGGTGTGTTATGATATTATGATTAAATGAGGTGGGTAACATAAAGTGCTTGGCACATCGTAAGCACTCAACAAATGTCGGTTGCTGGTATTGCTTTTATTCAGTATTGTGGTGGCCAGGCTACTGTGATCACATAGTATAAAGCATGGAGTCTATGCAGGTACGTGTTGCCTCAGCTTCTCTAAGAAGGGTGTTGTGAGTATAACAGGCACTTTGTGCTACTTACTCTCCATTTGCCCTCCCAGCCCCCCACCCCCCACAAACACACACACACAAAATCTCATTTCTATACGTCTCTGTGCTGAGAGGCTGGCTTCCATGGAACTGCATTCCCTGAATGCCTTTGCCCTTTAACTTCCCACTTGATTTGGTCAATGAGCGGCACCATCTGGAGACTGTAGAAAGAGAACAAGGTCAGGGTATTTATCCCTCTCCCTGCTTTACTGCAGACTACATTAGACAATAGCAGCTCCTGTCTAGTAGCCCTTCCTCTAAATCCCCATGCTCTCTCTTGCCTTCTGTATCATCATTCCCTCCTCTTCCCCCTATAAGCCCAGAAGGTTTAACCAGTTATGCAAGTGCTTAGATGGCTCTCCCTTCCTTGATAATTCTCTTAACTCTGCCCATGCCTTAATCCGAACTCTCTGTGGTGAACATTTACAAGCGTGACATATCATTCCTTCTGAGACCCTCACCAAATCATACTCAAAGCCTCAAATTCTCTTCTCCATATTATCCTACAGCAATTGCTTCCCTAGGCAGACAATCCAAGATTCCTCTAACTTTTTTCTATAGGTCCTTATTTTCCAATTCTTTTAATTTATTTATTTTTAAAGTTTTATTTTAGGTTCAGGGATATGTGCGTAGGCTTGTTATATAGGTAAATTCATGTCACAGGGTTTGTAGTACAAATTATTTTGCCACCTATCTACTAAGCCTACTACCCAGTAGTTACTTTTTCTGATCCTCTCCCTCCTCCCACCCTCCACCCTCAAGTAGGCCCCAGTGTCTTTTGTTCCCCTCTTTGTGTCCATGAGTTATCATCACTTAGCTCCACTTAGAGAACATGCGGTATTTGGTTTTCTGTTCCTGCATTAGTTTGCTAAGGATAATAGCCTCCAGCTTCATCCATGTCCCCACAAAAGACAGGATGTCATTCCTTTTTATGGCTGTATGGTATTCCATGTTGTATAAGTACCACATCTTTTTTATCCAATCTGTCATTTATGGGCATTTAGGGTGATTTCATGTCTTTGCTATTGTGAATAGTGCTGTAATGAACATTTGTGTACATGTGTCTTTACGGTAGAATGATTTATATTACTATCCAAAGAATGGGATTTCTGGGTCAAATGGCAATTCTGTTTTTAGATCTTTGAGGAGTTGACACACCGCTTTCCACAATGGCTGAACTAATTAACGCTCTCACCAACAGTGTTAAATTGTTCTCTTTCCTCTACAACCTTGCCAGCATCTATTATTTTTTTACTTTTTTACAATTTGCATTTCTCTAATGATCGGTGATATTGAGCTTTTTTTATATGCTGTTGGCCATATATATGTTTTCTTTTTAAAGGTGTCTATTCATGCCCTTTGCCCACTTTTTGATAGGGTTGTTAATTTTTTTCTTATTAATTTAAGTTCCTTATAGATGCTGGATATTAGACCTGTGTGAGATGCGTAGTTTAGAAATATTTTCTCCTATTCTGTAGGTTGTCTGTTTACTCCGTTGATAGTTCCTTTTGCTGTGCATAAGTTCTTAAATTTTATTAGTCATTTTTTGACTAATTTGTCAATTTTTGCTTTTGTTGTGATTTCTTTTGGTGTCTTCCTCATGAAATCTTTGCCAGTTTCTGTGTCCCAAACGGTATTACCTAGATTGTCTTCCAGGGTTTTTATAGTTTTGGGTTTTACATTTAAGTCTTTAATCCATCTTGAGTTGATTTGTTGTATATGGTATAAGTAAGGGGTCCAGTTTCAGTCTCCTGTATATGGCTAGCCAGTTATTGCAGCACCATTTATTGAATAGGGAGCCCTTTCCCCATTGCTTGTTTTTGTCAGCTTTGTTGAAGATCAGATGGTTGTAGATGTGTGACCTTATTTCTGGGCTCTCTATTCTGTTCCATTGGTCTGTGTACTGTTTTTATACCAGTACCATGTTGGTTTGGATACTGTAGCCCTGTAGTATAGTTTGAAGTTGAGTAATGTGATGCCTCCATCTTTTTTTCTTTTTGCTTAGGGTCACCTTGTCTATTTGGGCTTTGTGTTGGCTTCCATATAAATTTTAGATTTTTTTTTCTAATTCTGTGAAGAATGTCATTGGTAGTTTGATAGAAATAGCATTGAATCTGTAAATTGCTTTGGGCAGTATGGCCATTTTTATGATATTGATGCTTCTTATCCATGAGCATGGAATGCTTTTCTGTTTGTTTGTGTTATCTCAGATTTATCTGAGCAGTGTTTTGTAATTCTCTTTGAGAGATTTTTCACCTCTCTGGTTAACTGGACTCTTAGATGTTTTATTCTTCTTGTGGGAATTGTGAATGGGATTGTGTTCCTCATTTGGCTCTCAACTTGGCTGTTGCTGGTGTATAGGAATGTAGTGATTTTTGTATATTGATTTTGTATCCTGAAATTTTGCTGAAGTTATCAGCTGAAGGACCTTTGGGGACAAGTCTGTGGGAATTTCTAGATATAGAACCATGCTATTTGCCAAGAGGATAGTTTGACTTCCTGTCTTCCTATTTGGATGTCCTTTATTTCTTTTTCCTGATGTATTGCACTGGCCAGGACGTCCAATACTATGTTGAATAGGACCGATGACAGAGGGCATCCTTGTTATGTGCCAGTTTTCAAGGGGAATGCTTCCAGCTTTTGCCCATTCACTATGATGTTGGCTGTGGGTTTGTCATAGATGCCTCTTATTATTTTGAGCTATGTTCCTTCAATACCTAGTTTATTGAGAGTTTTTAACATGAATTGGTATTGAATTTTATCAAAGCCTTATATGCATCTATTGAGATAATCAAGCGGTTTTTTTCTTTAGTTCCATTTATGTGATGAATCATATTTGTTGATTTGCCTAGGTTGAACCAACCTTACATCCTAGCGATGAAGCATGCTTGATCATAGTGGATTAGCTTTTTTTTTTTTTTTTTTTT
>CAUYLG010079227.1:0-14472 GCA_963573385.1 Cacajao melanocephalus | reverse complement strand
TGGCTCCTCCGCCGGGAATCTCCTAGTCTGTGGGCAACAAAAATTCGTCTGAAAGTGCGGCGTCCACTCGCTCTCTGCGCTTTCACTGGGAGCTACAATCCTGAGCTGTTGTTAATCGGCCATCTTGGATCTCTCCCCAGCCCAGGGCATTTTTTAAAAATGCATATTTGACAAGTTTTTTTATTATTAAAAAATAATAATTCATTTGGAAAATAACAAATCATAGAAAATAATAAAAATTTGAAAACCATGGAAAAGCAGAGGAAATAAAAACAATAACCCACAGTTTTACTAAGCAATACAAACAATGTGGTATATTTTAATCCAGATTTTCTATGCTTAGTTTTGTTGTTAACTTTTGTTTCAGTTCAGTTTGGTTGGTTGGTTTGTTTCTCTTGCACAGTACATGTAGGCTGAATAATCCCCATTCCCGAGCCTAGATATCCACATCCTAATCCCTAATCCATTGAGTTTATGAATATATGCAATTATATGGCAAAGTAGAATTAAGCCTGCAGATGCAATCAAGGTTGCTAATCAGCTGACTTTAAAACAGGGAGAGTATCCTGGATTATTCAGGTGGGCCAATGTAGTGTCTTTAAAAGTGGAAAAGAGAGGCAGAAGAGGGAGAACCAAACAGATGGCAGCATAAGAAGGACTCCTTCTGTTGCTAGAGAAGAAAGCCGCAAGTCAAGGAATATAGACAGCTTCTAAAAGCTGGAAAAAGCAAGGAATTTGGGTTCTCTCCTAGAGCATCCAGGAGGAATGTAGTTTTGCTGACAGCTTGATTTTAGCTCACTGAGATGTATTTCAGACTTCCAACCTCCAGGACTGTGAAATAATAGTTTATATTGCTTAAGCCTCTCTCTAAGTTTGTGGTAGGTTTTTTTTTCAGCAGCAATAGGAAACTAATGCAGTGCACATATGCAGATTTTCTACCTGTAAAGTTATGTGCACCTACTTGTTATTTAAAACATTTTTTAAACATAATTTGTAATGGATACCTAATCATTTACTTAATTATTCTTTTATTATTTGCCTATTTAGAAAATTTTATTATTTAAATGATACTCTAATTCATATCTTTGGGAATAAGCTTTTTCTATATTTTACATTTTTTTTCCCTAGAATAGAATTACTGTGTTAAAAGGTACAAGCATGCTTAGAGCAAAAGGATTGTGAAGAAAGGGCAGATTAAAAGTTATAGAATTCATATTTCTGTCCCATAAATGATATGTTTTCAACCTTTATTAGACTCATTCAAATGAACTGAGTAAATAATCCTTCCTGCCGCTTTTTCTACCTCCCTTAGTTGTCCAGTGTGTTATAACCCAAAAAGAAGGTGAGGCAAGTTCCAGATATCTGGAATGATCTGGGTGAGCATCCTGTACACTCAGGTATAGAAAGCTGCAGAGCGGTGTCATTAATCTTAGAAATAAGTTAACTGGCTAAGGTCCAGAATTTAGCAGACTGCAAGGAAGAAAAAACATTTCCTTCAGATACATTAAGAGTGGCAGTTTTATGCAATTAGGATTCATACATGACAGTGACCACCTTGGAACGGGGTCTTGGAGGGTAATTAATACAATCTTCAGGATGAAAGAAGATATTTTGAGGATGAACAAGAGATGCTTTATTGGGTATCATGGTTCAAGCATTTGCTAATTTCTTACAAGGAAGAATTTAAAATAAATGTTAGAACCAACTACGTTATTTTTAATATGTTATTATAATCAGCTGCAGTGTAACTCACCTGTAATTCTTACTCTATAGGGCAGGCTCAGTGATTCACAATAAATTCTTTTATTGTCTTCCAAGGGTTATAATAATGAACCTCTACAGGTAATTTTACAGCTAGAATCTGACGAAGTTGACACACTTGACAACTGCAGTCATAATGCCTGTATCTGGAGCATGCAAACCAGGTAAATAATGCCTTTGTCTCTTTCTTTTCCCATATTCATACTAAATATTGCCTTTGTCTGGGTGTGCTACACAACACACTATCACATCTTAAGCTTTGTTCTTTCAGAGGCTAATTCTTGAACAAAGATAAAACGATGCAATCCGTTTGGGGGAAAAAAAGTGAAGCACTGTGAAATTAGCTCTTTTCTGGATTCCCTAGATAACTAGCAGAAGGGAGGTTTTGAACTTTTAAGGCAAACAGTGAAATGAAGAAGCCCTGATTTTTAGATATGCAGGAAAAAGTGAAACTGGGGAATAGAAATGAACTCAAAGGTCCAAGCATAGTGTTAATTATTATATGTTAATTTTTCCATTTATGTAAAGTTTCTCAGCTATCACTTTATTATCTCTTTAACTTATTTTCCAGATTCTTTAATGCAATGTGCCATGAGAAGGTGGATCAGGACAAGTTGGAATGTTTATTAGGGGGGTTTATGGTCTGGGAAATGACCTCATGTGAGACATCCCCCAGAAATGATGCTCGTCATTTAACAGCAGGAAGATAGCTGGATGGAAAATGTGTCATTCCAGGATGGAGTTGAATCTTAACTCTGCTGTGAAATGGTATAAAATTAGAAAAAGAGAGTATTAAGTGTTCACCTAGAAAGACTGAAAAAAGTTTATAACTTCATTAGAATATGTTTTTTTGAATGGGGTAAGTTTTATATGGGATTACAAGGAAGATGGGGACTATTACAGAAATTTATTTAAACTATTGGGAGTAATAAGGAAGAACACTGAATAAAATGGCAACAATAGCCAGAAGTAACTCTGTTTAATTTTCTCAGGGTAAAGACATTTGCTTAGAATAAAATGGATTTCTAAATAATCACTTGCATTCTCAATGAGTCTACCTGGGAAGAAAAAGCTATGAAGCTAACAATATACCCCCTCCTCATTCCTCACGTAGGTATTAGAACAAAATGTTTACAAACCAATGACCTCATTTTCAGGTAAGGATTGTAAGTTAACAATCTTGCTTATGAAGCCTCAATTTGCAAACATATTTCAAATATTTACCTAAAAACTTAAGTCCCTAAAATATCAACTGTTTGAAGATGAGATTTTGAGGACTACGATGCTATATAAAGAGGTACATTATAAGGTCTCTTTGGAGATGTGAATTTGCAAAAAAAAAAAAAAGTATCTGAATTTGCAGTTGTTTCAACATTCAATTGTGTGAATAAATTAAGTATTCTAATTTCTTGTTCTTGCTTTGCATATGTAAATATGGTATTTTGCACTTGTGGAATTATTTAGATAATTGGAGAGTTGGATGCTGAGCTCAAATATCAAATCGTTTAAAGGCACATTTGATTGAGAAAAGAGTGGGACAATTTTTTCTTCTTTGCTTTTTTTGAGTTATAAGTTCTTTTAGTTAACTTATTTTGCTACCAACCTTTCAGAGGGAAATGGCAGTCTATGTGTGGAAATTAATGAGTCAAGGAGAAAAAATAATTAGTGACTTAGAAAGGGAAGGTGAGATTAATGTGGAAAAACTCAAATGCATAGGGGCCGGAAACTCATACCACTGGGCAGTTTCAGGGAACTGTGTGCTAAAGGGAAGGCTTAGGTGAAGGGTTGGATTGACTCATTGGTTTATTCAATAAATATTTATTGAGCACCTAATGGGTAGCAGGCAGTCTGTTAAGTACTGGTGATTCAAGAGTGAGTGACACCGATGAAACGTGGCCCCAGTGGAGAAGACCCAGAAAAATGATCATTGAAAGATGTGGGGGCCAGAGGAGTGAATTCTGGTGCTGACCACGAGGTGAGCACACTTTTCAGTTTCTACCTCATTGGCTCCCTGTTAACTAGGGAAGTTTCTGAAAAGGTCTCTTAATACATTGCATATATCACAGTTTCCCTGGACCTTGCAAGGCAAAGGTTGGGTTGCAGACTACACTTCAAGTACGGCCCTTCTGAATGCACAGTCATGTGCTGCATAATGATGTTTCTGTCAATGACAGACCACATATATGATGGTGGTCCCATAAGATTATATGGGGGTAAGAAATTCCTATCACCGAGTGATGTAGTCATAGTAATGTCACAACACAACTGCTTAATTTTGACAATACATTTAATATATCCTAAGTGTACAGTGTTTATAAAATCAACAGTAGTATATAGCAATGTCCTCAGCCTTCACATTCACTTACCACTCACTGACTGAATCACCTAGAGGAGCTTCCAGTGCTGCATACTTCATTCATGCTAAATTCTGTATAAAAGATAAAAAATGCATATCAGTCCCCAGCTTGCATGTGTGGTATGGTTTGAACGTGTCCCCTCCAAAATTCAGGTGTTGCCAATGCAACAATATTAAGGGTTGGGGCCACTAAAAGGTGATGAGGTCATGAGGGCTTTTCCTTCATTCATGGGATTAAGGCCCTTATGAAAGAGGCTTTATACCGTCCTCAGCTTGCTCCTCTTCAGCTCTTCTGCCAGATGAGCCCACAGCATTCTGCCCCTCTGGAGGACTGACCCTTGATCTTGGACCTCCTAGATTACAGAAGTGTGAGAAATACATGTCTGTTCTTTTTAAATGACCCAATCTACAATATTTTGTTGTGGTAGCACAGCCTAAGACAATGTGTATGTTTTCCTAACACTAATCTGCTGGACAGGATGGCTGTGGTGGGCCAGTTTTCCACCCTACTTCCCCTTTTATAATCACTGTCCTCTATTCTCCATGAGAAAAGTGTATCTCTCACCCATCTCTAATCTTATCGTGGTGTACAGTGCTGGTATTTCAGATTGTGTCACTCTCATAAAAGCAAAAGCTTTGGTGAGAATTACTGAAACATGATACATCTTATTTTCATATCATTCCAGTCACAAACTCATATCTTTCTGTCTCAGTCTATCTAAAAATGAATTTGAATTCATAGGTAAGGAAGTACAATATGCAATTTAATGAAGTTTCTTAAAAATAAACAAGCAATCTAGACATTTTCTTTCAGTAAGTTTGACTTAGCTGATTGGTTTGACAGTGAAGACAAGGTTTGCCAATTAGAGCTATTGACATTTTCTATAAACTTAATGAATGGAATTCTCAGCCCCAAGGTTTTTGAAAAATATACATTTGATGCATGTATTCATATGTAAATAATCATAATCATTTAAACTTACAGTAAAAGTTTCAGAAGGCCAACCTAATGATAGGAGAAACGACACATAGTTTTAAAAAAAATCATGGATTTGAAATATTAGCTGATAGGAAGAAGAAAGTGTGGTAGCCCAGTGAATGAAATGGAGTATCCCACACCTCTCACTAGGAAAATGACTTCATGCTAATTAAAGGATTTAAACATTAAGAAAACAAGCTCCCTGGAGAATGATTGTATACACATTTATAAATAAGTACGTACACATGCGCGCGCGCACACACACACACACACACACACACACACACTTCCCACAGTTGTTCTGGGGACACATGTTGGATTTGTTGAGTTTTTTCATTGACACTCTCTCTTCTTATAGGGGAGCATAGGTTATCTTGATCAGCAAACTCATCTTCCAGACGTTGAGAAACAAATCTGTCTTTCCAATTTTTGAACACTATGGAGTCCGGGCCAAGATAAAATAATGTTTTGACCCTAGATTTATTATTCAAAAATCTATTTTCTCATTAGAAAAGTCATATTTGTTTCAGAAAAATTGGAAAGTAACAAAAATTATAAGGAACACAAAACCAACCCCAGCAATATTTTATTGTTTAGTTGTATTCAGATACTCTTCAATTTACGATGTGGTTATTTCTGTAAGTTGAGAAGTATTTGTTTCTGGGAAATAACCCCATTGTAAGTTGAAAATATCATAAATTGAAAATGTATTTAACATATCTAACCTACTGAACATAATAGCTTAGCCAAAGCTACCTTAAATATGTGCAGAACACATACATTAGCCTACAGTTGGACAAAGTCATCTAATGTAAAGCCTATTTTATAGTAAAGTGTCAAATATCTCATGTCAGAGTATTGTACTGCACACCACTAGCCTGAGAAAAGAGTAAAATTCCAATTTCAAAGTGTGGTTTCTACTGAATAGATATTGATTTTGTACCAATATAAAGTAAAAAAAATCATAAGTCAAACTATTGTAAATTGGGGACCATCTGTATCTTTCTGTTCATTTTTCTATGTATAGAAATTTATTTATTTTTCAACATTAGAATTTTACTGTAACAGTTTGTAACTAATTTAAATTTTATTAACATATTCTGATCATTTCACCATTTCACTAAATGTTTTTCTATAACATCGTTCCTAATGATTGAATAGTATTCCATCAGGAGGAGTAACATAATTAATTAATTCTACATTTTTCATACTTGAGCAAATGTATGGATCCTTTTCAAAGGAAAGATAAATTCTCATGCTCCCTCCAGGCTTGGCTTATGTTATTTTCATTATGTTTTTCCTCCTCTATCTAGAAATATAAAATTAGAATAAGTTCTTTATGATGATAACAACTACAAAACCAATAAAATTAATATAAGTGAAATGCCAACAGTTATTTAAAGTGATACCTGATATTTAATAGGATGATAATGTTTTGTATTTTCTTGGCATGCTTCATTTGATTTTGAACCTGATGGACTATCATTTCATTCATGTTGAATATAATCATCACTTTTTTCTTCTACAATAAACTTATTTTAAACCAATGATTTATTGTTTTCATGGATCAATCAGTTTAACAGTACACCTCAAAGTACAGCACCAATAAAAGTGTAAACAAAAATTCTTAACTACTAAACTTATTCTTGTTAGATTCAAAGATAGCTCGTCATAGTGTAAATGTGACATTAACAGCTGTTTGCTATGTGATAGTTCAGTTCTCCCACAACTGCTGTGGCCTCCTTGTTCTCTAGGAGGTTTGCCTTTCCTTGGCACTATTGTGGCTATGAGCACAAACACAAACTTTGGCATCAAAATTATAGCAGAGCTGAGGTGGTCTACCAGATCATCCAGAGTATCTTTATATTAACGTTCTTTAAATTGTCATCAACATAAAAACACTAGATTAAAAAAAGACCTTATTTTATAATGCAGACCCTTAAGAATAAGGCTTTTGGAGCACTCAATTTCCCAAACTCTCTATTTCTTTATATCTTGTGTATTGGTTTCTATTGCTGCTATAACAAATTACCCCAAAATTAGTTGCTTAGTACAACACAAAATTTATTATCATGCAGTTCTAGAGGTCAGAAGTCCTAAAATCAATGTGTCAATATGGCCATGCTCCTTTTAGATGCTCTAGGCAGAAAAGCCTGTTTCCTTTTCTAACTTCTAGAGCCTGCCTGCATCCTTGGCACATGGGCCCTTCTTCCACCTTCAAAAAGCATCACATCAGACTCTGCTTCCATTGTCCCATCACATTCTACAACTTGGACTCATTTGCCTTCCCCTTATAAGGACTCTTGTGAATCCACTGGGTCCACCCAGATAGTTCAGGCTAATCCTTCCAACTCTAGATCCTTAGCTTAATCACATCTGCAAAGTACTTTCACCAAGTAAGGTAATATATTCACAGGTTCTGGGGACAGGGACGTGGACATCTTTGGGTAGGCCATTTTTTAGCCTACCACATCTGAATGCCCAAAACTTCTATAAATAAGGCTGTGATGTATATAAGTTACATAAAAAAGCTATGGTGTTGTATGTTGTATTCATTAGCCATGATTATTATTTTAGGACAAATGTCTAATGATAGAATGTACAAACCACAAGATACATACATTTAAAAAAGACTTTTAATAAACAATGCCAAATTACCCTCTAGAAGCATTTCTTTGAATTACATTTTTGATAGTAGTGCATAGTCACTTGACAGCATTGGTGTTAATCGTTAAAAATCCTTTGCTATTTGATAAGAAAAAAATCACTGTTATTTTACTTTAATTTGTTGTTATTTTGATGATATTGAATATTTAAAAATATATTCACTAGTTATTGTTACAAAAAAATGATTTAAATGGAAATTTATTCAAGGCTCTATTGCCCTATAGGGTTTTACTTCACAATGCAGAAATCTCTTAACTTGTAAGTGGTATGCTTCCAAATTGCAGCATCAGGAGGAAAATGTAGAATGCCTTTGAACTAAGGTTCACATCTCAAAGTGTTTAGGAGAGTAAACTAATTGTTTAAACAGATGCAAGGATGATGCTGTTCAGGATGAAATAGCTGTTCAGTGTGTTTGTGTATAGGGTTGTTATGCTCGTCTAACAGGGATGTGTGCCCGAGTTAGAGCATGTCACTTGTTTCTGCTACATTAGGCTGCGGTCTTTCCAGAGAAAACATCTTATGATAAATTTACGTTATTGCTAAATAACTAGATATTTTGTCTGAGAGCAATTATTACCTAATTCTTGTCATGAAAATATGAGTGACAGGAAAATTTTCTTAATAGAAAAAAATTGGAAGGATTTTAATAAATTGATTTAGTACACATTATTACATGCTCATTCAATAAAAAATTTTTGTTGCAGATAATCAGAGGAAACAAAAACAAGCCATGGTGAAGAAGGAACATTTTCTAAAGCTTCCTTTATCCCCAGGACGGTTGAGAGGTCAGAGGCCTGCAGTGCTGGGAAGAGAGGGTCTAAAATGGTAAGACTGAACAAATAATATAAAATGGGTAGGGGCATATAAGTGGCTATGTTTTATTTGCTTATACTCTCTTTTCTCCCTCCAAAACATCACTTGTTGCTGAGTTAGGGAATCCAGACACAATGCAAGGCAAGCCTTGAGAAAAATCGTGCAAAATATTGCTTTCAGAGTTTTGAGAGGCAATAATATCCTTTCTTCCCGTGCTCAGTCCCGCTGGGGCTTTGCTTTCCTTGAAGAAGATGCGTCAGTGGTTTTCTTTCTTTAAGATATCTGGGAGGAGGCTGTTTTTAGCTGAGAGCTGCTGCTTTGCCTATCACTGCAGTGTCGTGTAGGATGCCTGGTAGAGAAGGCAGCTGGAGAGGAGGAAGTCGGAAAGTGAGTGCCTGTAAAGAAAGAGCTCAGGAATAAAAAGAGAATATGCTAGGCTGTGCGCACCCAGCAGGTGCAGCTTTCAGGCGTGGCAGAATAGGGTGGGTGCCTTGGGCAATCTCTAGTCTCTTGAGATCTTTTATTTGTTTGGTATTCAGAGAAGATCTGACTTATTTGTACCATTTCAATGATATTGTGAGGTTTATATGTTTCCTTGTGCATAGTAATTAACATCAGGCTCTGCAAAATGGAATATTCCAGGATTTAGAGAATGCTGGGCATTTTATGGGCTGCAGCCAGCAGATGGTGATAGCGTACCATAAAAAAGCCAATGAAGCGGGCTTGGTCAAGCTGGGAGGTTCAGTTTTGTTTTGCTTTGTTATTTAAGCTTGACAATACCCATGTATATATCCTGTGGGCACGCAGTGTTTGAGCCCAGTCTGATCTTAAACTTGTTTTATGATGATATCATTATTTTTTACTGCTACAAATTGACTGTCGGCTTCAATCTACCTCATTTCAACTGCCTTCAGGGATCATCTTGTCAGTTATGCAGCTTTCCAATTTTATGGCTGAGATCAAGAAAGATTCCTTAAAGGCACATGGGAAACACAGTGAAATGTGGGAGAATGGATGCGAGCTCTGCTGCACGGCCGATACTGTAGGTGCGCAGGACAGATAGATAAGGGCAAACCACTAAGGCCCCAATTCAGTTTGAAATTTGACTGTCTTGACATTTACTCAGGTACAATCATTTATCTAGATATTGATGGTGACCTACTATCACTGGAATAAAATGGAGCTAGAGGAGTTCCAATATTCTTTTACAGAGTTATGTTCAAACGTGAGAATGTAAGGACTTATGGGCATACTAATACTTGTGTCCCCAGGAAATTCTTTCACTAGGACATAAAGTCATGCATTCATTCTCCTTTATGTCCATTGCTTCTTGATTGCTTATTGGGTGCTTGTCCTTGCTCCATGGGCTAGGAAGTCCTTGCAAACTTACCTAGCAGGAACTCCTGGTTGCTACCTACCTTTTCTTGAAATGTAAAGGCAAAATGATATTAGAATCCTCTTTATAGAGCTGGAAGAGCACCACTGATTGATGATAAACTTGAGGGATAAAAGGTCATATTCTAGTCTGACCCAGTCAAAGATTTCCATCAGCAACAGACTGTTGTAAATCTGCTGCTGAATTCTGGTGTCTGCTGGCGTACCGTCCAAAGATGTACTGAGAGACTGGGAAATCCCAAAAGTCAGTTAAAAAGGCCAGGCTATTCTTCAAATGTTAGATGGACAAAGTAAGCATGGATTCAAGCCCTCTGTCAAATTATCTGCAGTCAACAGAAAGGTTATTATACCAGCTTCCTAACTAATGTGATATATTCTTCTAGAACTTGCTGAGTTTTATCAGAATTAAGTCACAGTAGCTCCCCTATAGCCTGCCCATTATGAGCCAGGCCTTTCCCAGGTATTATTTTAATCTTTATGACACTCATTCAAGCTGGGCATTATTATACTGTTTTGATATATAAGATAACTGAAGCTTAAAGAAGTTGATTAATTTGCCAAGTATATAGCCAAGTTGGGAATTAAACCAAGATCTGTCCATGCTCCTCCTACTATGGTAATACTCCCTCTTTCTTGAAGAATGATTTGCCATAACATTGTTTCATTGGCCAGAACAAGTATGGAAGAGAAATAAAGGAAGCAGTCCCAGGATTTGTGCTGAGAAAGCCTGACATCTGTAAGGGAATCAGGCAGAAGACATAATACACAGGAACCCCAAAGCATTCCATCATTTGGTCTGCAGGGCTTTGGAATATTGGGAAACAAAATCATCAGAATTTTCTGGGAAAGGGGTGGTTAGCCTGCAGAATTGGGGTGGCTTGTTCCGAACAGAGGCTTCAGAGCATCAGACAGACTGTGGAGTTAAAGGAAGAGAAGCAAAGTGCAATTAGAAGTGCCATACCAGGAAAACCTTTGCTTGAATGCACGTTGTAAAAGATGGATAGCGATGCATTGGTCTTTTCAGCTCCACTCTCAGGCAGGAATAACAACATGACTGGCAGCAGCGTTTTGAAACACAGACAGCCACCACTACTGATATTTATTTATAGAGATAAAGTGCGCAAGGTGGGATAAATGCACAGAAACACTTTGAACACTAAGCGCAGTGCAAATGGGCTCACTATTGATTCTTAGTGGAAATGTTCATGTCTGCCTCAGGAACAAATATTTCTCCTGAGACCACCTTTAACAAAATATTTAGTCTGACCTCTCCAGACTGCATTTACAAGCTCATTTCTCTCTTCTTTACATTTTAGGCCTTTTTGCTGTGATGTAAGTAGGCTCTCCAGCAGTCCCAGAAGACTTTCACAAGAAGAGTTTCAGACAATAGAAAATAAGCCTAAGTGATTGTGTGGTGGGGGTTCCATTAAAAGGTATCATAGAAATGCTACAAAAGAAGAATGAGAAATTACAGGAAGTTAACATAAAGGGACACAAGGGCACGTCAGGGTGTAACATCAGCTGGTGTGGCAGATCTCGGAATGCCAGGAAGCAAAACTGTCAGACACTGTCTGTTGGGTTTTCACCCCCAACTTGGCTCCGTTTCCACTTGTGCATCAGTAAATCCATTGTGACTGTGGATACAGCCAAGTGTAGAGAACCACTTAGGAAAGTTTAAGAATCCATTAGAATCATTAGATCTCTTCTGAGCTAGCCAGAATAATTAAATCTATGTCCAAGTGGATACTAGTTTAGCTGCCAATTTTACTTACCTTTCAAAATAATTGAGAGGAAATTCTTACGCAAGATTTGCTCTCAAATGCCTCCTAATGGGTCTTTAAAACATTCTATTCATCTCTAGTTAAAAATGGCTTCGTATTTATGTTCCTGAAGGCCATTTTTTCCAAATGTGTTGTGACTTTATTTTAATAGGCTGTGAACTCAGGTTACCCATAAGACGGTTGGGAATTAAGCAGTTTGTGACTATAACATAAGTGATGTAAAAAAAAATCCAACTGCATATTTATTTGATTGCTTGAAGTTCTGAGTGCATTATCTAGATAGCTTGTCTATTTTTGTCTGGGTTAATGCCAGAAGTTTTCAATTGCAAGTCCCTTCAGAGCAGGACTGATGTCATCTCCATCAGTTTCAGAGCCCCAGGTTCCTCATCCAATAAGCATGTCTTGAGTGCCTAGTATGAGACAGAAGTTCTTGATTGGCACAGGGTGCTCTTACATCTGGAGATGGCAGTGAAGACATTTTTCTTCCTGCATAAATATGTGCAAGACATCAAAGCTTTATTTTTTTTTCTTGCAAGCTTACCTTTCCCCTTCTGATCCTGTAGAAAGATGGGGAAAATTAGGCTGTTTTTTGCTTGTTATTATTATTTTTAAATCTTGAGCATTCAGTTCAAAGTAAATGATAAATGGCTCTATGCTAAGGGGCTTGCCACTCTGTATATCGCTGTGTGGCAGACATTTGGCTGTGTTTTTTTTCTTTTTTTGTTTTAATTTCCTCATGGAAAACAAATATAATGCAGTCTCCCAGTTACCACACTTTCCACAACCACTGCTTCTCTTTTAGCCTTTTCGTTCTCCCACTAACAGCTTAGAGGCCCTTTTGGCCATCTAGCAGCCTGAAGTCTTCAAACCCTGTAGTATTTGAAGTCTATCTAGGGCAACAGGAACCCAAGGGCATCTATCAGTCTTGGGAGCCTCATATATTCCTAGATTTTCTCCATGGAAATGTTCTTGGTTTACCTGTATGGAATCTGAAGTATTCACCTCTTGAGATAAATTATTTATATTTACAGAAAATTTATTGTATTTTTATACCCTCTAATCATCTATTCTGGAAAATGTTTCCAAAGTAGACAATGAAGCATAGCAAAAAGCGGAAATGTTCATGCCTGCCTCATGAACAAATATTACTCCTGAGACCACCTTTAACAAAATATTTCGTCCTATTTCTTGACTAGAGATAAGCTATTTTAAAGCTTTTGGACTGGAGTAAGTCACTTGTATAAGTCTCAGTATTCCCACCAGTTAAAATGGGAGTGGTAATGCCTTTCTTAGCTTTGCTTACTAGAAGAGAAGTACAAATCTTTCAAAATTCCAAAGTATGTTGCAAGTGTATGGTTAGAAGGAAAAACACAACATTTATTAGGTTTCTTCTATATGTAGCAAGCCATGCTAAGGTCATACTATTGTATAAGGAGACAGCCTTATCTAAATATTCCTTACGTGATTCTTGTACGTAAACAGATCACCATAACCACAAGTAACAAGGCAGTATGGTTTCACAGTTAAAACACTGGGTTTTAGGCCAGGCAGACATGGGTCCAAATTCTAGCTCCACCGTTTTGTGACCTTGTTATTTAACCTATTTTCTCATTCATAAAACAAAGCTAATAATTTGTACTTCATGGTGTCTCAATAGAGATGAAATGAGACATGGTATGATATAGTATTGGGCACAACGTGAGCATAAAATGATTAGTTAAGAACCTGAGTACCCTTCTACCACAAAAGGTAATTTCTCTTTGCTTTAAGTGAAATATTATGTCCTCACAAAAGCTGTTAATTCATAAGAGTTTTTAAAAATCTTATAATCATTCCTTAATTTTGCATGAGAGAAATCCAGTTTTAGCCAAGAACCTTTCCCACATCAAGTCTTTTCATGGAGAAATGAGATCTTCCTTCCCACAGTCTTCAAATTTGTGGCACCATCAGTCTTTGTAATAGCCACAAATTCTTAGACTCATGGTCTTCCACAAGCTGTTGGCCAAAAGGAATCCATGAGCATCTGGTTGCTGTGCTGGTCCTGCCACATCAGGTAGGGCTGAGTCCGATCACACTGAGTTCTAGGGAATGTGGTTGGCAGGGAGGTGTTAAGGTTTTCCACAAAAGCACATGGACTTTATAGATAGACTGCTTGTGTTCAAATCTCGGCTTTGCCCATTTTTCCCTGCGTGACCTTGAACAGGTTACTCACCCTTTTAAACCTTAATATTAATAGTAATAACCAAATTTATATAAGCTCTTTCCATGTGCCAGGTTCTGTGCCCAGTGTTTTACATGTACTAACCGATTTAACTTTATATCTTTCTGTGAAGTAGAGATTTAGTATTTTCGAGTTTTCTAAAAAAATTGTAGTAAAAAAATTTAAGATGAGATCTACCTCCTTAATACGCTTTAAAGTGTACAACACAGTATTGTTACTAACATGTACAACATTGCAGGGCAGATCTCTAGAACTGATTCATCTTGCACAACTAAAACTTTATATCCATTGAATAATGATTTGTTCATTTCTCCATCCCTGGAGCCCTTGGCAACCACTGTTCTTCTCTCTGTTTCTATGAGTATGACTATTCTAGATACTTTATGTAAGTCAAATAATATATTTGTCTTTCTGCGACTAGCTTAGTTCACTTAGGATAATGTCCTCAAGGTTCTTCCATGCTATCAGAAGTAGCAGGATTTCCTTTTTTTTTTTTTTT
>CAUYLG010079225.1:0-52752 GCA_963573385.1 Cacajao melanocephalus | reverse complement strand
TGGCTCCTCCGCCGGGAATCTCCTAGTCTGTGGGCAACAAAAATTCGTCTGAAAGTGCGGCGTCCACTCGCTCTCTGCGCTTTCACTGGGAGCTACAATCCTGAGCTGTTGTTAATCGGCCATCTTGGATCTCTCCCCCATGTCACTTTCTTTAAGAAAGGAGTCATCACTATTGATAAGCATTACATTCCCGTTTGTTTAATGCCAATAGCAATAATAAATGTTTATTTAGTATTTTCTTGGTGTCTGGCACTGGACTAAATGCTTTTTTGTGAATTATTTCATTATATCCTTATAACCACTTATGATAAATGTACCATTGCTCATTTTATTTGGCAGATGGGGAAATTGAGGCTCAGAGGTTTTCATTCTTAGGCAACCAAAGCAGACCATCTGACTGCAGAGTCTGGTTAAGCACATCACTGTTCTGATGTCTCCCTTACCTGTGTTGAGATGATATCAGGAATTTTTAGCCAACACTTTGATTTGTACCTAACTCTTAAATTGAGTAAGTTACAAGGTAATGCTGCTGATAAGAATGCGCTGACAGTCATCTGTTTAAAAACTTATGATATTAATGTAGAAATTTTATTTTTACTATTAATGCAGTTGGATTGATTAGAAATTAACAAAATAAAGGCCACAATATAAATGGCTAGTAGCTTTAAAAACCCAGACATAAGCATAAAGATATTATTATCAAATAGTTTTCTAATATGATCTCAGACATTTAAAATGATCTTCCAAAACTGCATGTAAAGAGGGCTGGAGCAAATTGATAAAAGTAATTTCTGAGGTGCCTATTTCCAAGAAGTTATTTTGAAACACAATTTTAAAATATTTTTAAATATGTCATCTGCCAGTGAAGTACCACTGTATTTGAAAGACAGAAAGCTTTCTGGCAATGCAGTAATTCTTAATTCCATAAAGTAAGATGACATCTTTAGAGTTCACAATGAGCCTCCCTCACAAGTCAGATGAGTCAAGCAAGGGGTTTCCATTTGACGGCTGGGAAGATGGGTGGGAAAGCCTGGTGAGGAAGCCCAGGCTCCCTGACTTGTGGGAGTATTGTTCATATATAACCATTTACACTTCTGGTAAGGACTGAGGACTGTGGGGTCAGAAGCAACTCATCACTCAACCAGAGGACATAGCTTTGCCTGCTTTCAGTGTTTCTGGTGTAAGATTAAAATGCATCTTCATCTCTACACACAAATTTGAAAAAACAAAAAACAAAGAAGTTCAAGCCTTACAGGTTGTATGTGTATGCATGCGTGTCTATATTGGTGCATTATGTTGCAGTGATGAGAAGGAATCTGGCCTTTAGATTTAAATAGGGTTGGCTTCAAATCCAATGTCTTCCACTTACTTGTACTTTTTAGATTCTAATCTTGGGCAGGTTTTCTTAATCTCTCTGAACGTCAGGGTTTTCTTTTTCTTTGTTAAAAAAATGACGCCAATATGTACTTCACAACATTTTGCTACAATTGAATGCGATACACTTGTGCAGTTTGTGGCATAGTGCTTCACTCATGGGGAGTAATTTCCAGATTATAACTTCTTAATTTGTCTTATTATTTCCTTATCCAGTAGGCTGTTCTTTTACTTCTTTAACAGCTTGTCTTTGTCTCTCTTTTTATAGCTATTTCCTTTCAACAGAAAGGGAAGAAAAGTGAAGGAGATAAAATTGGGAAAATTTTAAAAATTTTGCTAAGGATGTTTATGAGTATTAAATAAGATAGATAATGTATAAATAAGAGAGCTAAGCTCTTAGTCTCTAAGGACTGGTTTTAATTTTTTTATTTATGAAAGCCCTATAGCCAAAGCCAGGAATTAATAACACTGAAGTTTTTACTTACAGCATACAGATTTGTATAATGTTCTGTGATTTACTATTCCTTTGGAGAAGGAAATGATGATCTATTAAGTGCCAGTTACTGTGATGTTAGACAGTCTATCTCTTTTAAGTATCACATCAGTGCTACTAGGTGGTGACTTCTGTGCCCATTTTAAATACTGAGAAAGTGAAGTTCAAAAAGAAGAACTTACTGGGGTCAGTAAATGACAGAACCAATGCATTTCATCAATACCCATTCAAACCTTTGCTGTTCTCTCACATCATCTCCAATTTCACCAAGTAAATGATGTTACACATTCACTGAAAATTAATGCTGTAAATAGTGAACAAAGTAGCCTTGCCAGTCATCAACCAAATACATCTGTGTGTATAATAGACCTAGCACAATTGTTAAAATTTTGCCATTAAAAAAAAAGGCTTATAAAAATGTATCAGTATCTAACAACCTGAATTAGGTCTTCATTCATTTCACAACATTCCAAATGTACTTACTGAGCAGCTGGCAGGAGCCACTCTTTGAGGCAACTGCAATCATGAAATTTTAGTTGTCCAAATTCTATTACTGAAGTCTGTTTTGAATATCTGAGTTGCATTTGTTTTTGATTCAATGTTCATGTAAACAGAATGTGTATCTTTAAGGTATTCAATAAGCCACATTAAGGCACTGTAGTTAATGCCAGCTGAATCTCTTTTGCAATAAACACCTGGGATTGTTAGGACAAAAATCTTGTCTTAGTTTTCTTATCTGTGAAATGGGGTTTTAAAAAATAATAACTACCTCTCAGAGGAAAAGTTCTATGAATTAATTAATCTTAACATTGTTTATTAGGATGATTTGATTTTATAATACAATGGTAGAAGCTATTTAAAATGGCTACACATTTAAATGCCAAACACTTGACACATATTACAGTAAATTTCATCTCTTCAAGTTGAATTATTATGTGTGACATTTGTACAGAAGTGCAAACAATAAATGGTCAAATCAGTCTTGGATTTAAAAGTCTAATTATTTTAAAATATAAATAAATAAATGCAAGGGCTTACAACAGGTCCTTACATTGTGAGCATTACATAAAAATTTGCTAGTATTATTAGAAGCTATTTCTAATTTCAAATTAAAGTTCTCTATAGTCAAATGTGTGTGTGTGTGTGTGTATATATATGAAATACAGCAAGCTTAATAAATGCCCATATATATATTTTTTCTTAAAAACCCAAGTTTCAAATAAAAAGAGGTACACTATTTTTAAAGTATTATTAAAGCATACAGTACTGTGGCTTCAGTATATTACAAACAAACAGGAACTAAAGTTTTAAAAACACTTTTCTGGGCAGGGGCTAAGAATAAATATATATATATAATTTGTTACAAAGATAGTAGAAGAATTATATAAGCCCTATTTTGTAGTTCTATGCTTTTCTACATAGAAGTAATGTCATCTAAATATTAAAAATATTATGCTAATAACTTCCTTTGCATTTTTCATGCATGTTGTCTAATCCCTTTATTATCCCCTCATTTTGTTTAGTTCCCATTTTGGACCACCTGGAAGTAGGAAGCACCAGCCATTCTCCTGTACTGTGATAATGTCTTTCAAACAGCAGAATGACATATGTGTTAAGGTCAGCCTCTGACTAACAGAGCACATCAAAGATTTCTGAGTAGGGCCCACGGAGTGCAGCAGTTTTCTAAAGTTGCCAGAAATCCAAACTAAAGCAATCACAAAGCTTTTGGTTGTTCATCAAAAAAGGAAATCCCTAATGTGTTTACTATTTCAGAAGCGTTAAATTGTACGTTTAAAAAGAAACATAAATAATGATGTATGACTGCCGAGGTCTGTTTGGCAATCCTTGGGTTTTCTAGATCACGTTAGAAACTATTTTATACAAAAACATCTCTACCCTCTTTTCTCCCCACTCCTCCATCTAAAGTTCTGTAGTGAATATAAATTTTAACAGCCAGCACATCCATATGGATAACACATCCCAGGAGGGTGGCAAGGCCTTTATAACAAAGCATACTTTCTCTGTCACATTCTGCTTGGAAGCCAAGGAATCTGTGTGTTTTCCCAAGGCAGTTATTTGGGAGGGTACTGAGAAAGGAACTCCAAGTAAACAGTAGAAAACTCAGCACTGTAGGGCCCTAAGAGGTTCCTTCGCAAGAGACCACCACTATTCAGTTGTATTCCTTAGAGGCAGCCTGGCTCACTGCCACTCAAATACACACATTTAGGTGAAACAAGCCAGTAATGAGATGCGATTCAGCCCTGGAGCTGAGTAAAGACACTGAAACGGAAAGGTCCTCTGCTTTAGGGATTTTATGTCAAGGTGAAAAAAAGGGAAAACCTCTAAGCACTCACAGGGCTTATGTTCAGAAGATGAACTTCTGTTCCTGAAAAGGCAACACAGTATGGGTATATAAGACAAACACAACGCCCCCCTCCAAGCTGTGCTCTTTCCTCCGGGGTTTGCACAGGGACGTGATTATGCAGTGGGGATATCCTTTCTGCAAAGGTGAACAAGGCTTGCTTTTTCAAGTGAGCACTCAGTTTGCTGTGGTCCTTTCATGTCCTTTTACATGGTCACTCTAAAGAGCGAACACATTCTTTGTGAGCACCAGACAAATTTTTGAGCTGCTCTCTGTGTACCTGGAATACAGAAAGGCTACCTAATTGCCCTGCTTTCTTCCAATTCACCCACCCATGTTTTAAGCAGCAGCACTCAAGAGCCCCAGGGCAACAGCTACAGGCTCAAAGTCAAGTGCTGAATTCCTGCATCCAGATAACCCAATGATAGCCATTGCTACTTTCTTTTTTTTCCTAGACTATTGCCTCAATTCTAAACTTCGTTTTCATGGGTGGCTCACTAGACTTTGCCAGTGCTTAGAGAACAGCATTATCATCATTGTTATGGCCCTGCTTTCTGTGGAATCTGTGTTCTCTTGGCTGGAGGAGGGTCCAGCTGATCATGGAATATTCTCATGTCAACAAGAAGACTGCCATGGCTTCTGACTGCTAAAAAAATAAAAGGCTGCCGCTAGCTACCGGGTTCGCCCTAACTCTCAGCTAAGGAAAGGAGGTGAACAAGCACCAGCCAAGGACTGACTTGGCATAGTATCATCTACAGGAACTGCCTTTCCCTGAGGCTCCCTCCTCTTTCCATCCTGTGTCTCCATCTGCAGTCTCTCATCTTCACTATCTTCTCAGTATTAACTTGTGGGCACCATTCAGAGATACTAAGCCCTAGAACACACACCTTGAGACAGAGCAAAGGGCAGGGATCAGTTCCTCTGATTCTCCCCCCAGTGCTCTTTCTACTACATCATCAGATCCCTTCTTGGTTTTCTTTCTCCATTTCAGCTCCATGTACACAGGTACTGGAGGTTAAAGGGACAGAAAAGACAGGCAAATACAGGGAAGTGTTACCTTTTGTAAGCTTGTCACCTCAGTCAGCTAACTTTGCCTTAGAGTTCTTTTTCATAGAATTAAAACATTTAGAAGAAATTAAAGATCCTCTTTAACTATAGATATTGCTAAAACAGGAAGGTGTAAATACCATTCTCTTTATACAGAAATATCAAGTAGTAGGTGAAATGGATAAAAGTAGAACAGTCTATTAAATCTCCTTCAGTTCTCCCCTTTGGCTTATTCATAATCATAAAACAATGGTTATAATGTATATTCATGCTGAAGCAATGGCTACATAAATCTGAGAACTGAAGGAAGCTTAAATGCCATCTGATTCAAATCTCTATTCTACTAGTACTTTAGAAATAGAGAATTTTAGAACCAGAAGGCACTTAGAAATCACCTAGTCTCACTCATTTTACAGTTGAGCGAACTAAGATCTACTATTTAGTTACAGGTTAATAAAAGAAATCAGCCTCCTGATACCCAAGCCCAAGTGGCAGCCTAGAAAAATAGTAAAATGTAGCCAAAGGATGAAGACAGGTACATAAAGAACAGTCCTCCTTTAAATGACACACATTATGATTTTAAAGAAAGAACTATGAGCCCCAACTATGAGAAAATCACCCCCCACCTCTTTTTTCTGTAGAGAAAGAAATAAGTAGAAATGGGGTGATGACAATTCTCTTCAACTCCCAGCCCCTGTAAACAGTTTTTAGTATACCTATGATTAAGTGAAAAGGCAAACACATCTTGCTGCATCTATAAATCAGAAAGGCTACAGTCAATGGTTTCTATGAAACAGAGCCTATACAAAACAACCCTGAAAGCAGCATATATTACAAAATATCTTGGTGTTCCCTCAATTTGTTTTGTAAATTGTTCCAGCTACCTACATGACTAAGGCCAAGAACAGTGTCTAAGACCAAGAACAGTCTCCTCAGCTGCTCATGATTTATGTGGTAGAAAGATAAAAGATCATTCCTCAGAGATTTATATCCAAATGCCTTGCCCTAATTTACAAAAGGGAACATTAAGGTAATCCAGAAAAGAAAAAAAGTCCCAAACTTGCATAATTAAAAAAAAAGTCACTGCACATTGCCTGGTAAAGACAACAAAGACACCCCACAGAAATGAATGCATGGCCTCACTCAGAAAAGCAAGTGCAAGAACATTACAGATGGGAAACTGACCAAGTGTCTTTAGTCCAAAATAAAATAAAATAAAACAAAATAATTCCTTAGAATCATACAAGGAGAACCTAGAAAGCAAGTGTGGAAATATGAAACTGAGTCAGCGATAGTGATATTTCCATTTATATTATCTATTCTAATTATCTCATTTATTTGTACTTTAAAATAAAAACCTTAAAGAACTTAGCATCTTTTCTACTCACATATCACCTTTGTTTTAGCCGGGCATGATGGTGCATACTTGTGGTCCCAGCTACTTGGGAGGCTGGGACAGAAGAATCGCTTGAACCCAGAAGGCAGAGGTTGCAGTAAGCCAAGATCATGCCACTGTACTCCAGCCTGGGCAACAGAATGAGACTCTGTGTGGGGGTGGGTGGGGAAGGTGAATGCAGTGAAAAAGTCTTAAAATACTTTTGTCTTTGTGGACCCTTCCTTCTCCCAGGATCTGCAGAACACACTTTGAGAAACATTGCTATAGGCCATTTTCAGGAAGCCTGCATTCCTGGATTAATGTGTGTGAATTATAGTCGATAAACAGGTATCAGCCTATCATGGGAGTCACCAAATCGACAGATGTAGATTTAGGAAAACTTGGTCTCTGTGCTTAGGTCATTAGTCATCATTTACCTGCAGTAAGTCAGTTTTTCTCTGGCTTGTAAAGTAGGCCAGCAGGCACTCTCTTCTCAAGAACAATAAATTCAAACTGTACATATAGTAAAGACACATATAAAATTTCATCTAGCCCTTAAAACCACCATGCGACAAAAATCTCTTTAACTTTTATAATCATACAGATTACAAACACGGAAATCCCAAGAAGTTTAACAAACATTTGCCTAAGGTCATTTGTCTCATGACTAGTAAAACAGGAATTAGAATCTAAGTCTTCAGAAGCTAGAGCCTAGAATCTTTCCACCAACCATATTTTAGGTGTTCTTCAGATATGGAAAGTGAAGGCCACATGTAGTGGGATTTGCCAATCCATGTAAGAAATCTCTAATACCCAGACTTGGCTATTTCAGTGATATATTTTTATATGATTTATGGTGATGGAAACATTTCAGTCACCCATTATTAAAGAACAAATGTAACCCACAATTTACTATCTTCAAATCAGTGGTTAGACATAAATAAAATTAGCAATTTTAAGTGGTTTGGCCCAGACTTTCAGATTTCCATATGGTAATTTTCCTTGTTTTATGTTAAATGTAATCAACTTAGCACTTGGGTTTTAAAATCTTGGCAGAATGTATCAATTAAAAGCTACATAAATTAGAATTATTCAATGCATACATTCCAAATTGAGTGATCTTAAGGACAAGATTTTTAAAATGCTCTTTTCATAAATATGTTAATTTTCTTCTACAAAGTAAACTTGCATCGTCACCCACATGACAAACTTCATACAGACATAAAAGAGATATTTTCTTTGGAGTAGTGAAAACTAACATTCTGTTTGCTTCGTCTCTGAGAATTAGTATGCCTAAAATGGACTTTCCTACATTGTTTGCAAGATGAATCTTTCTATCTCAGTATTTCTGAATCTGACAGCAGTTATGATATTTCTCACAAACCATCCCCAAACTAAAATGTAAGCACAACATTGATATATGTAACATCGGGCACATTAAGCTAATGGTGCTCTTAACCATATTTTAATCAGTGTTGCAAAATATGGTACCTTGATTGATATTTAATATGATATATCAGAATATTATGTTTAAAAAATAATTATACATTGAAAGAGATGTTCTTTCTAAGCCCAAGCCACAGTTACCTCTAGAAACTGTAAAACCACACAATCTGAATAAAATAAAATCAAACAGAAATATGAAAAACTCAAAAGACATTCATTTCTGTAGAACGGTGATTAAATTTATTGTCACAAAATTGCTCCACATGGCTATGGCCTGTGTCATTATATTCGAAATAGTGAAGTGTACCACATGTGCTAAATGAATGAATCATTCATCAAACCCCAAGTGGTTGTTGATGGAATTTTCACACTTACTTAGCTTGACTGAAAGGCCAGAATACCTGGAGTCTCCATGATTCTTGGAGAGCTGTGTGATTCAAATTAAAGCCCATTTTAAAATATTATTATTATTTTTTTATATGTGAAATAGTAGGAGAGTATAGAACCAGTAGCTTTATAATAGAACCATGATATTGATGCCATGTTTATAAATGACTATTTAAACTACTAAATATTAATAGATATTCTTCCCTGGTGAGGATAACATTAGATTCAGAACAATCGATCCTACTGCTTAGTGTTCAACTTACATAGGCCACTTTCCATCCATGCAGCATTGCTGCACAGAAAATTTTTATTTTTATTTTCTTTGTAATTTTTGAATTAGAAAATTTAACAATATGAAAGAGGATCTAATTCCCCTCCTCTATTTCCACAGATTATCTTGTTGATTTTGGGCTATTTCTAGTGTCCACTTTTTCAGTGACTGTGGAATTGCTAGAAATATTCTTAAAGAAAACCTTGAAGGTCATTAGATCCTGGGCAATGAATGCCTTCATTCAACAAGGGCACTGTCCTCCTTTGCCTGCAAGCCGTTTAACATCAGCAAGTTCCCCCAAAGGGCCTGCACTTTAACTTGTGTGATGTGTGACCGAACAGGTCACATATCTAAAATACTTAGCTTTCTCAAATGTCTCTGGTCGGCAGCACTGAGTCACTAATGCCACAGCCACAATGTTTCATACTAGATTGACCTCTTTCTAGTTTTCAATGGAATTATTCCATGTAATCCGATTTACACAGCCATTTAATCAAAGCGAGAAAGGAGATTACAGAGCTCACATTTGTTTTGCAAAGCAAGGGTGCAAGGATAATCAATCCTACTGCTTCTCAAAGTGACTTGATAGTACATTACACCCCCCGCCCCGACCCCGCGCATTGGAGTGTTGGACATTAACCGTATCTGTCTCTTGCGTTCTGATTTAAGTAGGAAGGTTTAGGCTCTTTTCTTGAACTAGAAGGTAGCAGCTTCTTCCCCCAGATCTCACCACTACCATTCATGAGACAGATGCTATTTTTATGTCTCTACCCTTCTTATAATTCCGCAGAAAGCTTGTCTAAATCAAGAGATTACAATGAAACTTTTCTATTGTTGCAAGTATCTTTAACATTTGCATTTCAACAGCACACTGTGGTGATTCCAGGTGTGGTGCTCAATGCCTTGCCTGAAAGCTAACCTGCTTGCCAGAGAGGCGAGAGGCACACCGCTTCTTTTTTCTTGGAGAGTGCTCTGGAGAGTGCTCTAGAGGCTATGCAAGCCTCTTTTAGCCAGGCAATTTTCCCTTTTTAGTCCTTTTCACCTGCCGTTTACCAACACAGGTACAAGGGGCTAGAGTCTTGCAACTTTCTTCCTAATGTGTACATTTGCAGGCCTAGATATCTGTTTAAAATAGAATGCTAAGCGGGTCATTTGATAAAGCATTTTGATCACATTGATGCCTTCATTCTAAACCGGCGATTTGTACAAACACCCCGATTTCCTTTTTCCCCACCCCTTCCACCCCTTGCACACATTTCAGGAATTGCAGTCTCCGACAGAACCTCAGGGGGGTGAAAGGGCAACCCTTACCCAACCCGCGGTAGATAACACATAATTTCTAAGGGGTAGGAGTGAGAGGAGGTAAGAATCAACAATGGTGAAGAGAACCGTGGCTAGGGGCACCGTGGCGGCCCTTTCTAAACGACGAACCAGTTATGTTTGTTTCCAAGGGGGAAAAAAAATTAATTGTCCCTCTGGGCAGTGCTTTACCCACAGTGCTTTATGCATAATGCAGAATTTAGCAGCACTAGGAATTATCTCAGTAACTATCATTTAGAGGTGTCTATTTAATAAAAAGCCTTTATCTCTGCTGAAATGGAAAAAGGTGCATGCATTGTGGAGGTACTAGAGTTCTCTAGAGCCCACATAGAGCCGCAAACTAGGCACACACAGCCGAGAGCCAAGTTTCCCGGGCAGGCCAGACAGGTTCCCGCCCCGCCGAGGGCTGCCGCTTAGGAGCTCCGCGTTGGCTTCGCTCCCGCAGCTGCACCCGCGTCCGCGCCGCGCCCGGTGCCGGCGCCCACCTCGGGGCTACACAAATAAATCAGAGTGTTGCGAGAGCCAGCGAGGGTGGCGCGTGGGGAGCTGTTTCATAATCTCCCGGAATGCACGGGAAAACGTCTCCTATGCAAAGGCATGCCTTCCCGTGATAACTTAAAATTCATTGAAGCAAAAGCCGACGATTCTTCTACCAGACGGGAATTGCGGTTTCCGACTGACAGCTCCAAACTTCACTGCTGAGGCTCCAAACTTGACACCGGCTCCCTCTCAGCACTCCCCCTCCTTTTCTCCCTGGCTCACCCGGCTCGGGATCACACACCACGCCGGCCTCCCCCGCACCCTCTTGGTTCACCAGGCAGGCACAGCCCTGCACGCCCCAGCTGCAGGTCCCAGGACGCGCCCGCTTCCCCGAGGCACCGGGCGCGATTTTTCTTGGTGAGCCCGCGAGCTCCTGGGCGCGCCCTACTCACTTGTGTCTTCTTCATAAGGAAAGGCAGCGCTGCGATCCAGCACGAGCAGTGGTGTGGCGACTCCGTTTAGCTGTTCTGGAGCTCCAGCATACTGCACGAGCAGCGGCGGCAGATAGTCCACGCATTGGGTAGCCCGAGCGCAGCGCCCTCTCCACTGTCCGTGCTTCCTGCGGCGCTTCTAGTCTCGGCGCGAGGCGGCGAGCGAGCCCGGCTGCCGAGCAGCCGGCGCTTTTATACAGTTCCCTCCCGCCTGCTCCGGACACGCCTCCTTCCCTTCCGGAGCCCCGGGTCGGCGAGAACCTGGCAACGGCGAGGAGGGAAGAATATCGGGAGGGCAGCCAGACGCGGTAAATGACCCAAAAGTTGGGCAGATTAGGCCAACCGCGTCCCCTCGCCTGGGGGCCCCGGACCTGCACAGGCTGGAGGCCGCGAAGGCGGGGACGCAGAGGGTGAAGCTTGGCACCCGGCAGCTACTGCTCGCGACGAGTCCCAGCTCAGCCTCCCGGACCCGCCGGGGCTCACCTGGCACCCTCGGGGACAGAAGAAATACCTCGCGTGCAGTAGAGGGCTTGGAGCTCCCTCTTTATGAAAAGTCAATGAGGGAGAGGAGTCCGGGAGGTTCAGATCAAAGAATTCACCCTGCCTGCCTTAAGGAAATACAGTTTAATTGCGACCTGCAGTTAGGCTATTGTCCTATCCCCTTTGTTTTTTTAAACAATTACTTTAGTGAATGAATATTTAATAATTACAAAAATTGTTGACTCAAGGTTAAGTATTGCAAGGGGAGATGCTTCTTTCAGAATGGTTTGTTACTGTGTCTTTAGAAATTAAGATTGAAAGAGAAGCGATAGATTATTAAACTGCAGGTCACCAACATAGCAAGGTTTTGAAAGTTGTACTTTTTTTGAACAGAAAGATAATGCAACCACAATAATAATAGCTAACACCATTATGTGATTCACTTATTCATATACCGGGTGCCAGACTAAGAACTACGCATAGATTATCTCATTAAATTCTTTAATCAAATCTATTAGTATAGATTTTATTATTTTATTCCCATTTTATGGATGATGAAATACAAGCTTAGGTTAATTTTCCTGACCAACCATATCTAGTAAATGGAGCGCTCTAATTTAAATCTGGAGTCCCAGCTGTACAGTCTTTAAAAAAAAAATACTTTAAGCAAATATTTATTGATTCTCCAAAACGTGTCTGTTTTTGTTTGTATAACTGGAGAACATTGCAAAGCATTTCATTATTTTTTAAAAGAAAATATTAACTGAACATTAACATCAGTAATCTTTTAAAAAAAGAATAATGTATGAGTTTAGAAATTAGTTATTTTAATAATAGAGTAGGATTCCAAATTTGCCTTAATTAGTGCATTTGTTAAACATGAATATGCCAAACCTATAACCAGGGCGAGGCTTATCCATTTCACTCCAGATGTGCTGACCTCTGTGATTTCCCCAAATGTGGGAAATTCAACTGCATCATTTAATGGAGGACTGCGTTCTCACTTTCTCATGTTAGAAAAAATATGTATAGACAGCACATTAATCATGATTCCAAGTTGATAGTTGCTTAGAAAGATTTTTATACATCAGGTACTCTTACTCAGAATTAGTATAAATATATCAAACATCAAATATCAAAATTAGCTGCTTAATTTGGAAACTGGAGGCATAACAAATGATTGTTTTCTTTTTCTTTAAGGTTTATTTTTATTTTTTATTTTTTAGGCAGAGTCTCACTCTGTCTCCCAGGCTAGGGTGCAGTAGCACAATCTCAGACCACTGCAACCTCTGCCTCCTGGATTCAAGCAATTCTCCCACCTCAGCCTCCCAAGTAGCTGAGATTACAAGCACCTACCACCAGGCTCAGGTAATTTTTTGTATTTTTTTTTAGTAGAGACGGGGTTTCACCATGTTGGCCAGACTGGTCTCGAACTCCTGGCCTCGGGTGATCTGCCCACCTCGGGTTCCCGAAGTATTGGGATTACAAGTGTGACCCACTGTGCCTGACCTCTTTAAGGCCTTTTTGAAGTCAAGCATTTTATTTCTTTCTCCAGCTTTATTAAGGTGTATTTGACAAGAATAGTACCTATTTGCCATGCACAATATGGTGTTCTGCTTATGTATACATTGTGAAATTATTAAAACAGGCTAAATAACATATCCATCACCTCACATACATTTTTGGGAGATGAGAATTTTTAACATCTACTCTTTGTAGTTTTGAAGTTCCTCAGTATATTTGGGGGATTGATTCCTGGACCTTTCAGGTATACCAAAATCTACATATATTCAAGTCTCACAGTCAAACCGGCAGAACCTGCAGACACAAAAAATCAGCCCTGCTTATACATGGATTTTACATCTCTAGCATACTGTATTTTCTATCTGAGTTTGAAAAAAAATTGCATATAAGTAGACCCACACAGTTCAAATCTGTGTCATTCAAGGGTCAACTATATACAGCACATTATTATTAACAGTAGTTATCATGCTATACAATAAATCTCCAGAACTTATTCATCCTGTCTAACTAAAACATTGTACACTTTTACCACCATTTTTCCCCCAATAAAAAATATTTAGTGTCAATTTAAACTCACTTTAATGAATAACACTAAGTAAATAACAAGTAATACTAAAGGAGGACAGATAGGACAAAAATAATCAAAATGGTATGAGAATTACTGAAACCTGGGAATCATAGATCTAACCATGTGGATTTTATGAGACCAATAGGAAGAAATGGCCTAATTAGTTGGACCAGGTTTAAAGAAACCAGGCAGTGTTCCTAACAGAAATTCAGTTCAATTTCTTTTCATTCAACTCAAAAATACGTGCTATATTCATGAGAATGTATTCCTACAATACATTCTTACTCTCCTCTCCCTCTTCCTCCCTCCTTCCATTCTTTTCCCTGTCAATTCTGTCTCCTCCTCCCACTTCCACCATTCCCTGGTTCTAGCTTCATTAATATTACTGACTTTCTCATCCATAACTGTACCTTTTATTTTACTCATACTGCTGCATTGCAGCTTTGTTGTGTGATAATGTTACTTGAAATTAAATCAAGAGAATGCCAAAGCAGATATCCAAGGGATTAGAAAGAGCTAATATGCAAGTAAAAGATTTTAGGTAGGCTTATATGGAAGTCAGAAATGGGCCAGAAAAACTGAGAACTCTCCTTAAGACTGGCTTTTGATAGGGGATGCAGACCAGCATTCAGTTGCTTGGCAGAAGAAAAACTGAACAAGAGGCAGGGCTATGTCCCAGGGGGACAGGAGGCATGGGGAATGTTTTCTTATGGAAATAGCAAGCTACCATTATACAGCTCAGGGAGTTCAACATTTAACACACTGAGTAGAAAGTTATTCCATAATTATCTAATTTTTACTTGCATACTTTCAATAATATTGGTCAGTCATGCTATTACTGATTAATTCAATTTTGAAAAGCTTTTTTCCTGAGCTTTATCACTTTTGGTGTTGGTAAGAGGCAGGTTTAATTTCAGCAAACAAGTCTTACCAATCTTGCTTTGTGTATGTGTAATATCTCTTGTTCATTCACTATTTTGTGGATATCTTCTTTTAGACACACATATTGTTTTCAATTTTTTTTTAAATTACTCTCACAAGCTGAAACTTATTGTCTGACCAAGTCAGACCAGAGGCAGGCCATCTATATCTGTCTTTGACTGGAGGAGGGGGGAAAGGAGAAGAATGACTCTTTGATCATGAAACTTCCTCTGCTAAAAGCTCTTTGGTGGCTTGCCATTGCTCTTGGAATAAAGAAGTCAGCACCTTAGCAAAGCCTTCAAGGCCTCCAGGATCTGGCCTCTCCCTTCCTCTTTAAAGGCAACTCGTTATGCTCCCCTTTTTCCAGGGCCAAGGCCCTTCTGTCCTCGTAATTCTCACCTCAGAGCATTTGCAGATACCCTTTCTTCTGCCTTTATTTGGACCACTTTGTTTCATCCTATCTTTGTGCCTAGTAAGTATGTACTCATCATTTAGATCTCAACTCAGTATTTCCTATATTTCCTTCCTCAAGGATGCTTTCCTGATCTCTTTGCTTGTCAGTTCTCCTCTTATTATAAAGTCAAGCATGAATTACTTATTATTTACAAAATAACTTCAGTTTTATATTTGTTTGTTTGACTATTTGGTTAAAGTCACTGTGACTGCCCTTGCTCATTATTTTATCTTCAATATTTAACACAGTAAAAAAGAACAGAGTGAATCTTTTAAATATTAGTCAGCTACGTTGCTGTTGCCACATATAAGCCAGAAATTGGTCTAAGCCCTTAGTTTATACTATGTCAATAACTTCTCATCACAATCATGTAAGGAAGGGAATTTTTAACTTTTCTACTTGATAAATAAGGAAACCGAGGATCAGTTAAGTACTGTTATTTGCTCAAGATCCCTCAACTGATAAGTGGGAAAACCATGATCTAACTCAGACATATGAACTGTGGTTAGGATTTTTTTTTCTTAATTTGCTTAGCACACTTTCCTGTCACTCTTCTTCCATTCTTAGCACTCACTTGTACTTAGAGAATTCAGAGTATTCCATATCTTTCAGGAGAGACTGTCATTCGCATGGCTCTGTTTTCCCACCTCCTCCCTCCAGTATAGAGATAGGCTTAGTACCCTGATCTGGCTAGTCCTGATTGGTTGAAGAATGGGTACATCACATGAGGTGGGCCAATCAGAATCCACTGTGGGACTTTTCTGCTAGAGCCAATGGGGAACACTATCTCTTCCCTGTGGTTTCCAGACTACAAGAATGTGAAGTTCTCTTTGCCTATGTGAAGATGTATCATTTTACCAGCCTTGAAATGATGAAATTCATACGTTTACAGAGTATTCTTTGAATAATATAATTTTTCTAGTATTCAGAAAGCAACAAACTCATTTGTCTAGTTCAGGGTTTTTCTTGATTATGTAATAAGGATTAGCAGTATTGCCAAGGATCGTGTATTAGTCCATTTGCGTTACTATAAAGGAATGCCTAAGACTGGATAATTTTTAAAGAAAAGAGGTTTAATTGGTTCACAGTTCTGCAGGATGTACAGGAAGCATGGGCTTGGCATTTCCTTCTGGTGAGGCCTCAGGAAGCTTACAATCCTGGAGGAAGGTAAATTGGAAGCAGGTGTGTCAGATGGCAGGAGAGAGTGCAACAGAGTGAATGGGGGAGGAAGTCTCAGACTTTTAAACAACCAGATCTTTCACGAACTAACTGAGCAAGAACTCACTCATTACCAAAGGCATGGTGCTAAACAATTCGTAATGGGTCAACTCCCATGAGCCAATCACCTCCCATCAGGCCCCACCTCCAACAATGGGAATTATATTTCAACATGAGATTTGGTGGGAGATTATGAGAAACCATATCATTCTGCCTTTGGCCACCCAAATCTCATGTCCCTCTCTCATTTCAAAATGCAATCATGCTTTCACAATAGTACCCCCAAGTCTTAACTCATAAGTCCCAAGTCCCACATCCAAAGTCTCATCTGAAGATGAGTTCCTTCCACTTACCAGCCTGTAAGATAAAAAATAAGTAATTTACTCCCAAGATACAATAATAGTACAGGCATTGGGCATATGTTCCCATTCCAACAGGGAGAAATTAGCCAAAAGAAAGGAGCTACGGGCCCAATGCAGGTTTGAAACCCAGCAGGGCAGTAATTCAATCTGAAAGCTCCAAAATGATCTTCTTTGACTCCATGACCCACATCCAGGGAACACTGGTGCAAGGTCTCCCAAGGTCTTGGGAAGTTCTGCCTCTGTAGCTTTGTGGGTGCAACCCCTGTGGCATGCTCTCATGGATTGGAGTTGAATTCCTGAGGCTTTTCAGGTTCAGGATGCAAGCTACTTGTAGATCTACCATTCTTGGGTCTGGAAGATGGTGGCTCCTTTCCCACAGCTCCACTAGGCAATGACCCAGTGGGGAATCTGTTTAGGGTCTTGGATAATAATACATCTTAGAAAGCCTACGTTTTCCCACTGTATTGCCCTACTAGAGGCTTCCTGTGAGGGCTCCACCCTTGCAGCAGGCTTCTGTCTGGGCACCCAGGCTTTCTTGTGTGTTCTTTGAAATCTAGGAGGGAGCTGCCAAGCCTCCTTCACTCTTGCATTCCATGCACCTACAGGCTTAACACCACATGGAAGCAACCAAGGCTTACAGTGGCTTATGGTCTCAAAAGCAGTATCCGGGGCCCTTTGAGCCAAGTTCAGAGCCAGAGCAACCAGGATGTGGGGAGCAGTGACCTGAGGCTGCAGAGGGTAGTGGGGCTCTTGGCTTGGCCTGAAAATTCACTGGACCCTCCTAGGATTCCGGGCTTGTGATGGGAGGCACTGCTTCAGAGGCTTCTAAAATGCCTTTGAGGCCTTTTTTCTCATTAACTTGGATATTAGCTCTTGGCTCCTTTTTAGTTATGCTAATCTCTCTAGCAAGTAGCCACTCCAAAATTCACTTGTATTGTCTCCTGAAAATGACTTTTCCTGTTCTATCACATGGACAGGCTGCAAATTTTCCAAATTTTTTTTAGCTCTGCTTCTCTTTCAAATGTAAGTTCCAACTTTGAGTTCTTTCTTTGCTCCTGCATCTGAGTGTAGATTGTTAGAAGCAGCCAGGCCATATCTTAATCACTTGCTGCTTAGAAATTTCTTCCACCATATATCCTAAGTCATCATGCTTTAGTTCAAAAGTATACAGATCTCTAGGGCATGAACACAATGAAGCCAAATTCTTTGATAGGGCATAACACGAGTGACCTTCATTCTAGTTGCCAATAATTTCCTCATTTCCACCTAAGATCTCTTCAGCCTGGCCTTCACTATTCATATTTCTATCAGTGTTTTGGTCACAACAATTTAACCATTCTCTAAGAAGTTCCACATTTTCCCTTATCTTCCAGTCTTCTTGTGAGTCCACCAAATTCTTCTAGCCTCTGCCTGTTACCAGTTCCAAAGCTGCTTCCACATTTTCAAGTATCTTTATAGCAAAATCCCATTCCCTAGTACTAATTTTCTGTGTTAGTTTGCATTACTATAAAGGAATGCCTGATACTGGGTAACTTATATAAATAAAAAGAGGTATAATTGGCTCAGAATTCTGCAGAATGTACAGGAAGTATAGTATTGAAATCTGCTTCTGGTGAGGCCTCAGGAAGCTTGCAATCATGGTGAAAGGTTAAGGGGAGCAGATGTATCATACAGCAAGAGTGAGAGTAACCCAGCAAGTAGAAGGAGGTCCCAGAGTTTTAAACAAACAGATCTTGCATGAACTAATTGAGCAAGAACTCACTCATCATCAAGGAGATGGTGCTAAACCACTCACGAAGGATCCACCCGGATGATCCAATTACCTCCCACCAGACCCTACCTCCAACACCGGGAATCATAATTCAACATGAGGTTTATAAGGTACAAACATTCAAACCATACCAGATAGTAAATACTTACATTGTTGGTGGTTGGCTTTTTCCCCCTTTATACTATGCCTAAAAATTAATTGTATAATCAATTTAAAAATCAACAGTAAATAATTACATTCCTGAAAAATGTTGAGTTTGTATAACATATCTTAGAAATTTTTATTTTTACCCCTCCTGTGGAGCTCTAGAAATATTCATATTAACTCAGAATGTTCTATTTCATCTTATCAGTAAACATTTATCACATAGTAAATGGAATTTGTTTGACAAAAAATAAAAAATGCATGAATGTCCCTGGAGATAATTATGATATGGATAAGTAATCATATTTCATACCTATCAAATAATCAAGAAGCAAGCTCAGCTGTTTACTGCTTGTAACAAGAATGAAGTCCAGTGGAAGGAAAATTACTTTATTCCAGGGCTTGCAGTGAGGAAATGGCCAAGGATAGTGCCTTACAGAAACCATTTCAAACTTTAGTCTGGGGAGGGGGGCTTAAAAAGGGAACTTGGAATGGGAGGCATGCTGGAGTGGGGCTGGGTACAAGGTCTGTGTGTCTGGTTCCAGTGGCTATCTTGAGTTGTGGTTCGCCTAGAGCGCAGGCTGGTATCATCTTAACAATGGTGGGGTTGTTGACTAACTACCTTGAGGTAATCTCTGAAATTTTGTGTTTGGGTATTCATACCTTGTCTGTCTCAAAATTAGCTTCTGGAACTTCTAAGTAAGCACAGCTTCTAAGTGTCCATGGTGTAAGTTTAACAAGTATACAGTTAGATAAATGTTCATAATATTAAGGAAGTGTGTGGTGAGAGAGGAACATAGCATTCCAAAGAACACTTCAAGGCTATAATTTAAGACTAAGGAATAGAAAAAAGAAGATTTCTGCAGTTTGTTTCAAGGTTACATGTGGAGACTAGGGGCAAAGGGGAAAAAGTAAAGAAGAAAAAGACAATTCTCAAAAGAAGAGATACAAATTGCCAACAAACATATGAAAAATGTTCAACATTGGCCAGGCACTGTGGCTCACACATATAATCCCAGCCCTTTGGGAGGCCAAGGAGGGCAAATCACGAGGTCAGGAGTTCGAGACCAGCCTGACCAAACATGGTGAATCCCCATCTCTACTAAAATACAAAAATTAGCTGGGCATGGTGGTATGCACCTGTAATCCCAGCTACTCAGGAGGCTGAGGCAGGAGAATTGCTTGAACTCAGGAGGCAGAGGTTGCAGTGAGCCGAGATCATGCCATTGTACTCCAGCCTGGGTGACAGAGTGAGACTCTGTCTCAAAAAAAAAAAAAAAAAAAAAAAAGAAAAGAAAAGAAAAGAAAAAAGGAAAATGCTCACATCACTAATTAAATGGAAATGAAAATTAAAGCCACAATGAGATACCACCTTACTCCTGCAAGAATGACCAGAGTTAAAAAAAATCAAAACACAATAGATGTTGGTACGGATGTCAAGAAAAGGGAACACTATACTGCTGGTAGAAATGTAAAGTAGTACAACCACTGTGGAAAACAGTATGGTGATTCCTTAAAGAACCAAGGGTAGAATTTCCATTTGATCCGGCAATCACACTACTAGATATCTACCCAGAGGACACTTGCATATGCATGTTTATAGTAGCACAATTAGCAATTGCAAAAATATGGAACCAGCCTATTTTTTGGGGGGACTTGGAGGCAAGAGTGGGACAGGGTGAGAGATAAAAGGCTACAACATTGGGTACAGTGTACACTGCTCAGGTGACAGGTGCACCAAAATCTCAGAAATTACCACCAAAGAGCTTATCCATGTAACCAAAACCACCTGTTCCCCCAAAACTATTGAAATTAAAAAAGAAAAAGGAAAAGAAAATTTCGAATGTATTTTGAAGCTAAAGTGCTCTTACAGTATTGGTGATCATGACCCAATAATCCAATCATCCATAAGAAAACGAGATTACCAAGAACATCTAAAGGAATAAACTTATTTACACATTCTAGTGGCAATTTGAGGGAAAATAAATCCAGGGGATTTTAGAGATAGGATTTCCCAGTATATTTCTAAAGTACAAATTCAGCTGTGCAGAGAAAACTCCAATTATTTATTCCTTAATCCCCTTGCTTGGAAAATATTTTTTAATACTTCCAGATGATACAATTTCCTTCAAAGCACATGATTAATAACTAAATAATAACTGATGTTCTCTAAATTATTATTTTATTATTTAATAATTTCCTCTAAAAAATATTATTCTTTTCAATTGTCACTGCCCTACTTCAGAGTGTCTGGAATCTCACCTAAACTATTTACCAATGGTCTTCCTATTCTTGATCTTTTATTACTACAGTCCATTTTAACATTGCTGCCAAAGTTACAGCTGCACATGTAAAAATCTGGTCATGCCACTTTTCTGTCTGTGATAGTATTTTTACCCTTGGTACCTAGAGAATAAAATCTAGGGCTCCTTACAATTTGGCCACAATATTTATAGTTCTCTAAGTTCATCTGTTAGGTTACTCACCTCCTTCCAAATAGCCATATTGAACTTCTCAACATTTTCTCTTTAACATCTTTGTTCCTCTGCCCACATTGTTCCTTTAGCATGGAGTAGCTTTTCCTCCATTTTCTGCCTGAAATCTCCTTTTCATGATTCAAAGCCTGGTTCAAATATCACTTTCCCTTTGAAGCAGAGTGGTTGCTCATTCCTTATAATCTTAGGTTTACTGTTAATGGGAAAATTAATTTGTAGTACATAAACCTCTATTAAGTGAAAGAGACGCTCTTGCTCAAAATGTGCTGAGTGAAAGAGAAAAACAAGTTGTAGAAATCTGATGGGAACATTCTAGAAAGAGAATACACATATAGGACTTGATAAAAGTTTACTATGCTTTCTTTTTTTTTGTAACTAAAAGTTTGATTAACATAAATTTTTGTGACTCAAAATTTAGAAACTAGCAAAAATTTAGAGATTTTTAGGGACTCTGAGTTTGTGAGTTATTTTATGAACAAAGGTTTTAAAACTAGAAGAAAATTTTGCTAAAATGTAGTTTACACAATTAATCTGCAGATGATGAAATTGAGGTTACAGATGGGCTAAATTATGAAAGAATGAGGAATAGAACCCACATCTTCAGACCTGACTTATACAACACCTTCTGGTTAGCCCGGAAGCAGTACTTCCAAGGAATCAAGATCAAAGAATAAATAGTCTAGCGTTATTTACAGTGAAGAGTGACTTATTGTTAATGAGACAATAGTTTTAAGATTATTCAGAGAGGAATTTCTAGAGAAGAAGAAAAGGTGGAATTAATTTTCTAAATGATATATATTTCTACAAATATACTTTTTTAATATTCTGTATTTCCAGAATATAGGAGACTGTTGAATGCTTACATTTTAGATGCTTAAATATAATGTAATGCCACAATTTTAATATATTTTACCACAGGTCTCTCTTCTTCATAACCACTTAAATATATATTATATAATTGTACATTTAGGCATCATTTTAGTTTATGATATTTTCTATGTTTCAAAACTTTAATTTGTACTAGATAAATTAATTTAGGTTGGTGTTTTTCGCAGCAATGTTATTCTTTTCAGTTATTTGATTTTTAAAAAGATTCATGACTTCAACTGTGGCAATGCTGCTTTTCATATTCTACTTTTGAAACGTGTCCTCTAGTGAATCATTTAAATAAGAAATTCCTAGAGCATGGCTTATTTCTTAATTGACAAGTTTGTTTTGCCTCACTCTTGAAACAGCAAAGTTAATAAAGGGTGTAGGTATATAGACAAAAGAAATGTTTCGTAAAGCTCTGTCACAAGATGCAATACAACTCCCATGGCGTCTTTTCTTATGGAAACTATAAACAGGGAATACTGAGAAGCTAGCAAACATTTGAGACTTTCTTTCTTCTTTCTGCCTTTTTTGTGGGGTTGGGGTGGATAAGGAATGAATTTGACATTAAGGCAACTAGGGAACTGATAACTTTTACCATTGTGGGTTCCACAGTCTGAAATAGGCATTGTAATATTTCTTTTCCTTTTTATTTTTATTTTTTTTTTTTGTGGATGTGCAACTTAGATAAGTTGCAGATTTTTCATGTCTCTTTCAACGTCATCAGGCCCTTATCAAGTTTGCATAAAATACATTTGTTAACAATGTACCTCGTTGTCTGAGTTTTCTCTCAGCTGGAAACTGCAATGACCCTATCTTTACAGGTTATGGGGATCTTAACCAGTTTTCCATCTATTTTCCAGAGACCTTGAGGGTAGAGATGGCTTTTGGAATTTAGAGATTCAAACTTAGACTGGTTAGTAAGCCCCAGACATTGCCATCATTGTCCGCATACACTACCCGCCCTCACCTACCTGTTTTTTTCCTTATTTTGGTTGACAAATGCCAGACACTAGCTTTCTTATTCTGAAAATTATAGCCAAGGTGAAACATAGATTAAATAAGATGGTCATTGTCTTAACCTGTGATTTTTAAAATATGTTTTCTTTATCATTTATAAAAAATGCATTCTTGGATTGATTAATGACACTCCTAAGAATGCTGTTATTTGTTTTGGTTTTGGGTTTTGGTAAACTCACTGTGAATAATATGGTGCTTATCATTGTCATTATTTAGAGAAAGGGAAATAAGATGATCAAATCCATCTATCATGTGGGTGTAATTACCCTGTTTTGCAGACGAGGAAACTAAGTCACGAGGTAATTAAGTGACTATTCTCTAGGTCACAGAGCTAGAAAGTGGCCAATTTTTTATTCAACTGATGTTTGAGTCACTCTAAAAACCCATTCATTTAACCGTGATATTTTATTGTATCCCTTAATAATTCTTTGTTGTTAAATAGAAACATTTATGGGCTAGGAAGTGAGTTAAACATTTCTGATAATACAGTATAGTATTTACACTGCAGAGTTTCCTTGTGTAGTCAAAAGGTGAAAAAGTAACCTGTCTCATCCTAGGGCATGCTGGGTAGCTACCGGGGCTACAGGATAATTAGACACCTTTCAAAGCAGTACTCACAGCGTGGAAAATGTCCTTAAGGACTTTGATTCAAATGACTGATTTCATGAAAATGAAGGGCTGCGAAAGCAGAACAAGGTTCTTTTATGTAGAGAAAAGGAAATAGGCTAGCACTAGACCTTTTCGGTGCAAACATTGGAAGCTGAAGATTATCTGTACTGATTTTCCCCCTAATCTCCCTTATTGGGTTTCTGGTTACTGACCTTAGTATAGCTTGTAGAATATCATCTCTGTAACCTTTGTGTTGGTTTATCTTGATCAACTATCAGTGCAAAGTGAGAAGCTGCCTTTCATCTGGTTTCCAATGGTGTTAACTAGAAAAAGAGAAACTAAAAAGTTTGCGTTGAACAGAAATAGGTAGTCAAGATATTAAAGCACCAACAGTTAACCTGAAAAAGGTATTTGAAGAAAGAAGGATTCCTGGAGAGAAGGTTCACTAAAAAATAGCCTACACTGTAGGACATTGTGAACAAAGAGAGTTGGCTAAAATCTGGATTATTTGCAGCGGTACAAAGTTTTTCTATTTGAACTTCAATGAAAAGGTTTTTTTTTTGTCTTGTCAATTTATCCTTACACTGAAACTGTCCTCTTAAATCTAATGCATCAAAGATCTGGCATTGTTAAGGAAGAAATCCTTGAACTCTAAGCAATATAAGCAGAGCTAGGAAAAAAAAAAGATAATGCTACATAAATCTTCCTCTCTGGAATAAACAAATAAATAAATAAATAAAGCTAGTTTGACTTTATGAGATGGGTTAAATCAGATAGATGAATAGAGAAAGAGCTTCCTAGCCAAGGAGGGAGGAGAGAGTGAACAAGGAAGTTGTAAAACACAGTATGATTATTTTACAATGGTTTATTAAATGAAAGGAAGTAGCACTTTGCTTGTCCAACATAGATCATTTTACACTGTGCCCTAGCAGAAAAAACATCAGCTTCATGACCACAGACCTCAGTTTAAGGCCTGGCTCTACCACTTTCTGCCTGGAAAATTTATAGCAGCTTCTTAACTCCCAGTACTTGCCTCGCAGTAGTATTGGGGTTCGTGACAGTAACCTTCTGTTTGACTTTGGATAACTTAACCCCTAAGCCTCAGAGGCTTCATCTCTTAAATGGGAATAATAATGCTTTGTTACTCCATTCTAGAACTTTTTCTTTCACATGGGGACAAAACATAGCTAATGTTCCTAGTAGTTTTTGTTCTCTCAAATGAGGATAATAATGACTACCTAGTAGTGGCATTTTGAAGACTGAGCGTTAATGTATTTAACGTTCTTAATTCTTCTTGTTTGAGACAGAATCTCACTCCGTCACCAGGCGTCCGGGTGGAGTGCAGTGGCGCGACCTCGGTTCACTGCAACCTCCGCCTCCCGGGTTCAAGCAATTCTCCTGCCTCAGCCTCCCGAGTAGCTTGGACTACGGGCACACGTCATCACGCCCAGCTAATTTTTTTGTATTTTTAGTAGAAACGGGGTTTCACCATGTTGGCCAGGATGGTCTCGATCTCTTGACCTCGCGATCTGCCGGCCTTGGCCTCCCAAAGTGCTGAGATTACAGGCGTGAGCCACCGCGCCCGGCGTAAGGTTCCTAATTCTTAACCAGACCATAAGTGCTATACAATAAGCATGCAGTAAATATTAGAGCTACATTATTAAATTGATGCAAGAGCTATTGGTGGCATTCACTTACTCAGTACTTACTTTTATAGAGAAAAATATGTGCCACAGCAGACAACATATAGCAATATCATCTCATATCTGAATTGTGTTCAAATTGTTTTTCAAAGCATAGTCACATTCTAATAGAGAAGGGCATACATACATCATAATTCTCACCTTCCAGAAAAAAAGAATGAGATCCAAAGAACTTTAGTGATATTAACCAGGGACGATGTAATTTAAAATAGGGAAGTCAGGGCTGGAATCTGAATTCCTGAATCTGGTCCTAGTGATCTTCCCATTACACCATGTTTTTTTGCTATTCTATAGGTCTGGCATACTTTTCTAGAAATCCTTTGTTAGAATAAACTATAAGAAGGAGAAATATGCAGTCAAATGGACTTTTCTCGTATGAATCTGCGATGCATTATTATCTTGAGTTTATTGTTTCAGTTTTTTGAATGTGAAAAAAGATAAACTGTAACATTCAGAGAGGAACAGAGAGAACACACTTGTGCTAAATTGAGTGGACTCGTGCCACTATCAGTTTTGAGCTTTGAACAGATTTCAGACCCATGAAAGTTGAAAGTTAACAAAATGCTTTGCTTTTTAAAAAAAAAAAAACTGAAATTTTAAAAAATTGCAAATCAAATTTATCCATTCTAAGTAACTACAGAAAGATAAATATTTTCATCAACAAAACAAATTGGAATAGCAACAAAATTATTAAATTTTCCATGAAACATGTCGATTTAGAATAGAATTACTTGTTACTGACTCTATATTGTTTAAAAGTGTTGGGATTATAGAATCAAGCCTGAACTGACTTTCATTCCTCAATATAGTTTATTTTACCTACCCAGTTAAATACCTTAATTTTGATAAATTTTTTCTTTGCAATATCAAAATACTTTTAAAAAGTAACAGAAATTTACAGCATTGTGTAAATATAATATTTATCTATTTTAGTTCAGTCCAGCTGAATTTAACCTGCACTATCATTAAGAGTGCACACCTCCAGGCATGATGATTTAACTACAGTCTCTGCCTTTGAGGAATCCAGTGTCTGAGCTTTATGGCAATAAAAGCTTATAGTTGCTAACATTCATTGACCTCTTGCTATGTATGAGCTATTCTGCCAAGAGTTTTGTACATGTTTTCTAATTTGATCCCATTGTCCAAGTTTTTAGAGACAGTGTTTTAGTAGCCCAATTTATAGATGAGGGAACAGTGGCTTAGAATAAGCATTTATCCTGAGATACTTCATAAATGGTTTAATCTATTTGATATGGTTTGCTGTGTCTCCACCCAAATCTCAACTTCAATTGTATCTCCCAGAATTCCCACATGTTGTGAGAAGGACCCTAGGGGAGGTAATTGAATCGGGGGGCTGGTCTTTCCCGTGCTATTCTTGTGATAGCGAATAAGTTTCACAAGATCTGATGGGTTTCAGGGGTTTCCACTTTTGTTTCCTTGTTTTTTCTTGCTGCTGCCATTTGAGAAGTATATCTCAACTCCCACCATGATTCTGAGGCCTCCCCATCCAAGTAGAACTGTAAGTCCAATTAATCCTCTTTTTCTTCCCATGCTCAGGTATGTCTTTATCAGCAGCATGAAGATGGACTAATACACTATTCTTAATTGATATGCCAACACAAATATAGAGACACATAGCAACATATATACACAAAATGCAAACAAAATTGCTTGCAACTTTAAGTAAAACACAAATACACTTTTTCTTCTTCAATGGGAACAAAGGTGTTGTAATTGTTGTTTCCCCCTACAAGTTATGCTTAAACATTGATTATGTGATAGTAGCATCATCATTGTGCAGAGAAGTCAGTAATAATCATAGAGGGGTGCAAAAGTCTACCACGGCTATTAACTCAAATCTCAAATGCTCTGACCCTGACCCTATAGCCTTGATTTTTTCTTAAAAGAAGATAATAACCAAAATTATATTTAAACTTTAGGTTGACTTAAAGGTCTTTAATAATTCTTAATGATTTAAGATCATTAAAGATCTTTATATCAATCGTAAGTTTACTAAAGATAATAAAACTTCTTGTCTTAACTTTACCTTGTGCTTTTCCTAGGTAACTGAAATAATAAAAAATGCTTTGAATATACTCAAAACTGTATTTCATAGAAGGATCACAAGCACACAAGGCTAGAACACCTTAGACAAGTGTATGAAGGGCACAAATGTAGAAATGTAGGAGAGAAATTAGTAAGAACATAATACTCTAAACAGAATAGACTTTCCCCTCTTTTATTTAAATTTTTGAGAGAAACTTTTAATAGAATATTTAGCAAAATATTAGAGATACATAATTTCATCCATTTTGTTTGTTTGTTTTTTTGGTGTTTTTTGAGACAGAGTCTTGCTCTGTCGCCTAGGCTGGAGTGCAATGGTGTGATTATGGCTCACTGCAACCTCTGCATCCTGGGCTCAAAAGATTCTCATGCCTCAGCCTCCCAAGAAGCTGGGACTACAGGCATGTGCCACCATGCCTGGCTAATTTTTTATTTCTTTGTAGAGATGGGGTTTCGCCAGGTTGCCCACGCTGGTCTCAAACTCCTGGACTCAAACGATCTGTATGCCTCTGCCTCCCAAAGTGCTGGTATTACAGGTGGAAGCCACCATGCTATGCCTCATTCATGCATTTAAATAGTAGATGGAGTGATTGTATTCGAAATTTACTAGGACTTCTATAACAAAGTAATACAGACTGGGTGGCTTAAGTAACAGAAATTTATTTTCTCACGTTCTGGAGGATGGAAGTCCAAGATCAAAGTGCCAGCAGGGTGGTTTTTTCTTAGCCCTTTTCTCCTAGATTTGTAGATGGCCATCCTCTTGCTGCCTCATCACACTTTGTCTGTGCACACCTGGTGGCTCTCCATGTATCTGCATTTCCACTTCTTATAAGGAAACCAGTCAGACTGGAATAGGGTCTTCCTCCATGGCCTCATTTTAACTTACTACATCTTGCCCTATCTCCAAATACAGTAACATTCTGAGGTACTGGTTCTTAGGGTTTAAACATGAATCTGGATGAGGGGACACAATTCAGCCTATAGAAGTGACTTTAATTGCAAAGAGCTTACAGTTCCTTTACATCTAGAATCTAGTGCATCTTTTTCAAAATGTTCACTCTATATAAATTGACCACAATGTAATTTGCTAATAAAATGCATTTATTTATTAAAAATGACATTCCTGAATTAGCTTTATAGGATAATACACACACACATATGTACATATTTGAGTATATATACATGCATAATACACTAAACATATATGTTAGAGTATTGGAGAGACAGTGAGACAGCTATGGTTATAGCTACCTGTTATTCACCCACACATTTACAGCCAAAAGTATAGGTTCATTTATTGACCGATTATATGTGGCCAAATGAATAACCAAAAGAGTACATTTTCGTCATGCCGAAATCTTTCCTTTTAAAAATTCATTTGACTAAGTTTCTCTTTTAGATTAACCTACAATTTTATTTCTACATTCAACTTTGTTTTTGGAAACATTTAAATAGATTAAAATAAATCATTTGCAGTTGTACTATGAGTTCAAAGTCATCTCAAGTACATTAATTAAGACCTCCCATTGTAGTGGATTGTATTTTCCAAAAATGGCTGCAACAGTATTTCCAGTCTGACAGAGTCTTGTAACTTTCCAGTCAAGAGGTAGTTTATCTTTCCCCTAGCCACAGTTTTTAGAACTTGATGGGCCTTTGTGAATGCTTGAACAAATAGAATGCAGCAGAAGTGACACTAGGGGACTTTGGAGAACATGTCATAAAAAGCAATATAGTTCCTCACTCTCTTTCTTTCTCTCTCATTCTGAAACCCTACGCAACTATGTAAGAAGTCTGGCTGCCATGATGCTACCATGCTGGAGGGACCACATGGGCATACCATGAAGGTATTTAGAAAAATGCTCTAAGACCTTGGCTGTTCCATCTTTCAGCTATTTGAGTCTTCCTAGGCCAAGGGCTAGATACATAAACAGAGAAGACTTTATGGTGACTCCAGCCTTAGTCAACGTCTAACTGCAACCACATGAGACTTTCAACCAGAAATATGCAGTGGAGCTGCTCGTGAACTCCTGACCCATAGAAACTATGAAAGATAATAAATGATTGCTGTTTTCCTTAAATGTTTGGTAGCATTTCTCAGTGAAACCATCTGTCTCTAGAATATTCTTTCTGGAAAAGTTTTAAACTCTAAATTCAATTTCTTTCTTTTTTTTTTTTTTTTTTTTGAGAAAGTCTTACTTTGTCACCCGGGCTGGAGAGCAGTGACACAATCTCAGCTCACTGCAACCTTTGCTTCCCAGGTTCATGCAATTCTCCTGCCTCAGCCTCCCGAGTAGCTGGGATTTCAGGCACATATCACACCTGGCTAATTTTTTGTATTTTTAGTAGAGACGAGGTTTCACCATGTTGGTTAGGCTAGTCTCAAACTCATGACCCCGTGATCTGCCCACCTCAGCCTCCCAAAGTGCTGGGATTACAGGCGTGAACCACTGCACATGGCCTCTAAATTCAATTTCTTGATTGAATTGTATATCTATATATCTATAGGCATATACAAATATGTATATAGCTATAAGGTAATTCAGGTTATCTGCATCTTTTAAAATATGCTTTGGGAGTTTGTGTTTTTTTTAGAAACTTGTCCAATTCATCTGATTGTCAAATTTATAGGCATAAGTTTCTTCTCAATATTTCCTTATTAGTTTCTAGATATTTAAAGACTTGTAGTGATGTTATCACTCTAATGCCTGATATTAGTAATTAGTGTCTTCTCTTTTCTCTTGGTAGCTCTGGCTAGTGGTTCATTAATTTTACTGATCTTTTCAAAGAATCCAGATTTTGATATTAATGATTTTTTCTACTATTGTTTGTTTTCTTTTTCATTGATGCCTGTTCTTGTCTTTCTACTTCCTTTTTTGGCTTTCTTTGGGTTTAATTAGTTTTTTATACTTTTACTATTTCTTAAGGTGGAAACTTAGATAACCAATCTGAGGTATTTCTTCTTTTCTAATGTGAGCATTCAATGCTACAGTTTATGTTCTAAGTACTGCTTTAACTGCCTCCTACATATTTTGATATGCTAAATTTTTATATTTATTTACTTCAAAATATTTACCAACTTCCCTTTGACTTCATTTTCAACATAGGGGATATTAAGAAGTGTGCATTTTGGCCAGCAATATCTGGGAGTTCCTGTTGCTTTGCATTAGTGTTAGCAATATGAAGCATTGACACTTGGTATTGTATTTTTCTTTTAGCCATTGTAATAGTTGTCTAATGGCATCTTAATATGATTGTAGTTACATTTCCTAAAAGAGTAACATGATGGTTAATTTTATGTATCAGCTTCACTAGGTTATACTACCCAATTACTTGATCAAATGACAATCTTATCACATGTGGCAGTGCCACATCTTCATGTTTATTCTAGAGAAATAAAAACAACTTTTTCCCAGTCACTCTTTATTTCCTTACCCTCTTACTTTTCTTCAAAATCTTTTTATTGTTAATTTACCTATCTTAGTTATTTACTTACTTTATCTGATGATGACATATACAGTTAGAAACTTTTCCTTGTCCATGGCCATACCTTTAGCATTCAGAGGAGTGCAGAACATATAGTGGATATGGCATGAAATGTATTGCTTTATACATTAACAGTAACAATGGACATTGTTTGGGAAGAGATAAGGATTAAGAGTGTGTAGGATGAGTAGGACAAGAATAAATGGCATGTGGTGGTAAATGCAGAATGTCTTTGTCTTTGCAAAAATGCAGTGTTGTCTGTGCTTAGACTAAGATGCCGGGATGGAGAGTGGGGGCTGCTGAGACAGAGCTATACTCAGAGATTTCAAGGCCTGCCACAGTCAGTGACTTACTTTGTTTCCTTGGAGTTCTTTCACCCTAACCTGTATTATGTTTTTCACAGATAAATTCATGTTTATGTTATCATTTTTAAAAACCCCAAGGCATACAAGTATTTTTAGATAAAATAATTATCCCGAAATAATTATTTTTTGTGTGTAAATGTATTGAGCATAAAGGTAACATTTTAAAACTCTCATCAACGTTCTGTTTCTGCCCACTTCTATTTTAACAGTTTTTATTGCACACACGTATACAGATATAATCAGCTTTATTGAAGCATAATTTATGTATGAAAATTTACCAAGTTTAAGTACATGCTTTAGTGAAGTCTGAAAAATGTATAATTTAACCACAACCTCTGAACCTGACTAAAACATTTTTGTTACCCCAGAAAGTTTCACTGTGTCTCTTTGCAGTCAGTCTCCTCCCGTAATCCTTGGGACCTGTCAACCATAGTTTTCTATCACTATACCTTTATTTTTTCCAGAATTTCATGTAAATTGATTGATATAATACTGCATAGCGTTTGTGTTTGGTTTCCTTCACATATGTTTTTGAGATTCTTTAATTTGTTTCACGAATCAATAGCTTATTTCTTTTTATTGCAGAGTAGTTAAATGGACTGAGTGTTCATGTTCCCAAAAATTTGTATGTTGAAATTCTAACCCCCAATGTGATGATATTAGGAGGTGGGAATATTGAAAGGTAATTAATTTGGGGATGGAACCCTCATGAATGTGATGAGTACTCATAAAAGGGATGCCAGAGAGCTCTGTTGCTGTCTTTCAACCACTTGAGGATACAATAAGAAGATGGTAGTCTGCCACTGGGAAGAAGGCCCTCACTAGAACCTGATTGTGCTGACACTCTGATTTTGAACTTCCACCTTCTAGACTGAAAGAAATAAATTTCTGTTGTTTATAAGCCACCCAGTCTGTGATAAATTGTTATAGCAACCCAAGCTAAGACAGTAATATTCATTATATAAATATGCCATAATTTCCTTATCCATTTACAAGTGGATGGACATTTGTTTTGACACATTTTAATACTATGTTTTAAAATACATATTTGCAGTAACCTTATGGTGTATTACGCATAACGTAGATATAAAACATCCATATTAACAAATTTCATCCTCACAATAGACCTATGTAGCATTTACTATTATTATTACTCTTTTGTAGGTGAAAAAGATTTAGGAAAGTTAAATATTAATAGTTTGCCCAAGATCAAATGGTTAGCGCAGTAGAGCATAAAATTGTGCCCAAGTAGTTCCAGATTTCAAGCTTCTTAACCACTCATACATCTTCCCTCTAGAAATGAGATTATTTATAGTGTTTGCCTTTGTTTGGTCACTAAAAGTCTACTCTATCAGGTTTATGCTAATTTTACCAAATTAATTATATGTATTTTCAAATATTTCTATACTGTTAAAGAGCTAACCCATTAAAATAGCTAAGCTTGAAGATTTCTAAAAAATTTGTTCATTCTTTTCTATAATTTCTTTTTTTTTTCTTATTCCTAACTCAATTTTGGTAATTCATTTATTTCGCCAAAATCAATTATATGAAAGGGATTTGCATGTTTTTAGTGTTCTAGTGTACATTTTATTCATATAACATTTTAATTTTCCTTGAAAATATATATGTATATATTTAATTTCTGATGTTTGCCGACACTCTATTTGATTTTTGCTTTTTTATAATTGTTTTATTTTTTTACAAACAGGGTCTTACCGTATTACATAGGCTGGTCTCAAGCTCCAAGCCTCAAGCAATCTTTCCTTCTTAGCACCCCAAGTAGATGGACTACAGCTGTGAAACTTTTTCTAAAAGTTTGCCTGTTTTGTTCGCTCTAAGAGAACTTGATCTTAGTTAATTTGTCATTGTTTTAAAATGTTCAACCATCTATTTAATTTTTTTTAGTTTATTCTTATGTTAAGTTCTTAATTCATCTATTTTCACTATTTCCTTCTTTCTTTTTTTTTTTTTATTGTACTTTGGGTTCTGGGGTACATGTGCACATCCTGAATCCTGCAGGATTGTTGCATAGCTACATACATGCCATGGTGGTTTGCTGCCTCCATTCCCTCCCTCCCCCCGTTGCCTATAACAGGCATTTCTCCAGGTTTTATCCCTCCCTATCATCCTCACCCCCCCACCACTGTCCCTCCCTTCCCCTCCCCTCCACCCCCACACCTAGCCTAGTGAGTGTTGATCTCTTTCCTGTGCCCAAGTGTTCTCATCGTTCATCACCGAGTGAAAACATGCAGTGTTTGGTTTTCTGTTCTTGTGTCAGTTTGCTGAGAATGATGTTTCTAGATTCATCCATATCTCTACAAAGGACACGAACTTGTTGGTTTTTTTTTGGCTGTGTAGTATTCCATGGTGTATATGTGCCACATTTTCTTTGTCCAGTCTATCATTGATGGGTATTTGGGTTGGTTCCAGGTCTTTATTTCTTTTAAACATCAAAACTGTATAAGACTATGAAGTTGGTGTTCTGCTTTGGTATATCTTACAGATTTTACTATGAAATGCAATTTCCTTCCAAGTAACCTGCTATTGTACTTACTGTTTTTTCATTATACTCAGTAGCTGTTTAGGAGAAGCTTCATGTTTGTTTAGTTTTTTTCTTCTAAGTATTTTAGGGTAGGAGTGGACTTAGTTACTTTGAAAATGGGGAGTGAAAGAAATCAGAGAATTAAAATCAGAGTTAGAAAGCTGAGCCAGTGGAGTCAGTAAGAAAGAAACCTGAGAATAATAGCTGATCTGGGAAGAATAATTTGCATCAGAAGATAAACTTACTATTTTCTTAAACTATAGCAGAAGCTAACATAATATGGTGAAAAGTTTATTAACAGTTTATAGTTTAACCATCTGTATTTCACATCTAGATTAATTTCCTTATTTTTTAACAAAAAGGAGAGGTTATTCCAAGTCACATTTTCCAGATTATGTGGCCATGAAATTATCTAAGACAGTATGTTGTAATGTCTTAAGTCCCTCTTTGTGGAGATACTGAATCAGTAGGTTTGCAGAAGTGCTCAAGAGTCTTATTTATTTTTTAAAAAATAATCTGCTATGACTCCTATAGTTAAGCAAGTTTTAGAGCAATTTACTTCTCAAATCTTTAATACTGGAAGATCACAGACAAAGTATTATAGTTAATTCATAACCATCATCAATAATGGGAACAGGATGTTAACTCAAGGAAATGAATACATCCAAGATTTTGTATTTTCAGATTCCAGATGGATTTTACATTATTTGTCTAGAGTCATATGGTCCAAATTAGAAAAAAGCAATCTTTTTTGATGCAGATATAAGAATTAGATTTAATTACAAAATCTTTATCAAACATATACAACTATATATATAAAACACAACATGAGAACCTCAACTATATACAGTTACATCAAAAAGTTTAAGAAAGATACACCTTTCATATAACTCCAACATTTCATTCATCAGTATATACTGCAGAGATTTGAAGACATGTCTTTTCCAAAACTTGTACCCAAATGTTTACAACTTCCTTATTTGTAGTAGCCAAATAACAAAAATAATCCACATTTCCAACAAGTAAATGGATAAACAAATAATCATATATAATATGGTTAGGATCTATGTCCCCACTCAAATCTAATGTTGAATTATAATCTCCACTGTTGGAAGTAGGGCCTGATGGGAAGTAATTGGATCATGGAGGCAGTTTCTTATGGTTTAACATAGTTCCCCTTGGTGCTGTCATTAAGATAGTGAATTCTTATGAGATTTGGTTGTTTAAAATTGTGTAATGAGCTCGGCGAAGCCACTGCAGCCAGACTCCCTCTCTAGATTTCTCCTCTCTGGGCACGGCATCTCTGAATGAAAGGCAGCAGCCCCAGTCAGCGGCTTATAGATAAAACTCCCATCTCCTTGGGACAGGGCACCTGGGGAAGGGGTGGCTGTGGGCGCAACTTCAGCAGACTTAAATGTTCCTGCTGGCTCTGAAGAGAGCACAGATGTCCCAGCACAACACTAGAGCTCTGCTAAGAACAGACTTCCTCCTCAAGTAGGTCCCTGATCCCCATGCCTCCTGACTGGGAGACACCTCCTAGCAGGGGTCAACAGACAACTCATAAAGGAAATCTCCAGCTGCCATCTGGCAGGTGCCCCTCTGGGACAAAGCTTCCAGAGGAGAAAACAGGCAGCAAGCTTTGCTGTTCTGCAGACTGCTGGTGATACCTGGTGATACCAGAGTTTGCTGGAGGTTCACTCCAGACCCTGTTTGACTCTGAAGCAGAGGAGCCTGAATGTCAGAAGGAAAACTAACATACAGAAAGGAATAGCATCAACATCAACAAAAAGGTTATCCACACCAAACTCCATGCAAAGGTCACCAAACATCAAAGACCAATAGTAGATAACTCCACAAAGATGGTGAAAAACCAGCACAAAAAAGCTGAAAATTCCAAAACCCAGAACACCTCTTCTCCAAAGGATTACAACTCCTTGCCAGCAAGGGAAGAAAACTGGATGGAGCATGAGTTTGATGAATTGACATAAGTAGGCTTCAGAAGGTAGGTAAAAACAAATTCCTCTGAGCTAAAGGAGCATGTTCTAACCCAATGCAAAAAAGCTAAGAACCTAATAAAGGTTAGAGGAATTGCTTACTAGAATAACCAGTTTAGAGAAGAATATAGATGACATGATGGAGCTAAAAAACACAGCATGAGAACTTTATGAAGAATACACAAGTATCAATAGCCAAATCAATCAGGCAGAAGAAAAGATATCAGAGATTGAAGATCAACTTAATAAAATAAAGTGTGAAGACAAGATTAGAGAAAAAAGAATGAAAAATAACAAAGCCTCCAAGAAATATGGGACTATGTGGCTGGGCGTGGTGGCTCATACATTTTGGGAGGCTGAGGCGGGTGGATCATGAGGTCAAGAGTTCGAAACCATCCTGGCCAATATGGTAAAACCCCATCTCTACTAAAAATACAAAAAAAAAAAAAATTGGCTAGGCATGGTGGCACATGCCCATAATCCCAGCTATTTGGGAGGCTGAGGCAAAAGAACTGCTTAAACCCAGGAGGTAGAGGATGCAGTGAGCCAAGATGGCACCAGTGCACTACAGCCTGGTGACAGACGGAGACTCTATCTCAAAAATAAATAAATAAAAGAAAAAGAAAAGACATATGGGACTATGTAAAAAGACCAAACCTACATTTGATTGGTGTACCTGAAAGTGACAGGGAGAATGGAACGAAGTTGGAAAACACTCTTCAGGATATTATCTGAGATAACTTCCTCAACCTAATAAGACAGCCCAATATTCAAATTCAGGAAATACAGATAGCACCACCAAAATACTCCTCGAGAAAAGCAACCCCAAGACACATAACCATCAGATTCACCAAGGTTGAAATGAAGAACAAAATGTTAAGGGAAGCCAGAGAGAAAGGTCAGGTTACCCACAAAGGGAAGCCCATCAGACTAACAGTGAATCTCTCTGCAGAAACCATACAAGCCAGAAGAGAATCAGGGCCAATGTTTGACATTCTTAAAGAAAATAATTCTCAACCCAGAATTTCACATCCAGCCAGACTAAGCTTTATAAGCAAAGGAGAAATAAAATCCTTTACAGACAAGCAAATGCTGAGAGATTTTGTCACCACGAGGCTTGCCTCACATGAGCTCCTGAAGGAAGCACTAAACATGGAAAGAAAAAACCAGTTCCAACCACTGCAAAAACATACCAAATTGTAAAAACCATCAACATTATAAAGAAACTGCATCAACTAACAGGCAAAATAACTAGCTAGCATCATAATGACAGGATCGAATTCACACATGACAATATTAACCTTAAATATAAACAGGCTAAATGCCCCAACTAAAAGACACAGGCAGGCAAATTGGATAAAGAGTAAGGCCCATTGGTGTTCTGTATTCAGGAGACCCATCTCACATGAAAAGACACACATAAGCTCAAAATAAAAAGACGGAGGAATATTTACCAGGCAAATGGAAAGTAAAATAAAGAGAAAGGGTTGCAATCCTAGTCTCTGATAAAACAGAGTTTAAACCAACAAAGAACAAAAAGACAGAAAAGGGAATTACCTAATGGTAAAGATATCAATGGAACAAGAAGAACTAATTATCCTAAATATATATGCACCCAATACAGGAGCACCAGATTCATAAAGGAAGTTCTTAGAGACCTACAAAGAGACTTAGACTTCCACACAATAATAGTGGGAGGCTTTAACACTCCACTGTCAATATTAAACAGATCAATGAGACAGAAAATTAACAAGGATATTCAAAACTTGAATTCATCTCTGGACCAAGTGAACCTAATAGACATCTACAGAACTCTCCACCCTAAATCAACAGAATATACAATCTTCTAAGCACCACATCATACTTATTCTAAAATTGACCACATATTTGGAAGTAAAACACTCCTCAGCAAATGCCAAAGAACAGCAGTTATAACAAACAGTCTTTCAGACCACAGTGCAATCAAATTAGAACTCAGGATTAAGAAACTCACTCAAAACTGCACAACTATATGGAAATTGAACAACCTAAATGACTATTGGGTAAATAACAAAATTAAGGCAGAAATAAATAAGTTTTTTGAAACCAATGAGAACAAAGATACCACATACCAGAATCTCTGGGACACAGCTAAAGCAGTGTTTAGAGGAAAATTTATAGCACTAAATGACCACAGGAGAAAGCAGGAAAGATCTAAAGTTGGCACCCTAACATCACAATTAAAAGAACTGGAGAAGCAAGAGCAAACAGATTCAAAGCTAGTAGAAAACAAGAAATAACTAAGTTCAGAGCAGAACTGAAAGAGACAGAGATGCAAGAAACCCTTCAGAAAATAAATGAATCCATTAGCTGTTTTATTGAAAAATAACAAAATAGATAAACCACTAGCTAAACCAATAAAGAAGAAAAGAGAGAAGAATCATATAGATGCAATAAAAAATGATAAAGGGGAGATCACCACTAATCCCACAGAAATGCAAACTACACAACAAAACTAGAATATCTAGAAGAAATGGATAAATTCCTGGACACATACACCCTCCCAAGACTAAACCAAGAGGAAGTTGAATCCCTCAATAGACCAATAACAAGTTCTGAAATTGAGGCAGTAATTAATAGCCTACCAACCAAAAAAGGCCTAGGACTAGACGAATTCACAGTCTAATCCTACCAGAGGTACAAAGAAAAACCTGGTACCATTCCTTCTGAAACTATTCCAAACAATAGAAAAATAGGGACTCCTCCCTAACTCATTTTATGAGGCCAGCATCATCCTGATACTAAACCTGGCAGAGACACAACAGAAAAAGAAAATTTCAGGCCTGAAAATATCCCTGATGAGCACTGATGCAAACACACTCAATAAAATACTGGCAAACTGAATCCAGCAGTGCATCAAAAAGCTTATCCATGACGAATAAGTTGGCTTCATCCCTGGGATGCAAGGCTGGTTCAACATATGCAAATCAGTAAACGTATTCCATCACGTAACAGAACCAATGACAAAACACACTTGATTATTTCAGTAGATGCAGAAAAGTCCTTTGATAAAATTCAATACCCTTTCCATGCTAAAAATTCTCAATAAACTGAGTTTTGATGGATGTCTCAAAACAATAAGAGCTATTTATGACAGACCCACAGCCAATATCATACTGAATGGGCAAAAGCTGGAAGCATTCCCTTTGAAAACAGGCACAAGAAAAAAATGCCCTCTCTCACCACTCTTATTCAACATAGTATTGGAAGTTCAGGCCAAGACAATCAGGCAAGAGAAAGAAATAAGGGGTGTTCGAATAGGGAGAGAAGAAGTCAAATTGTCTCTGTTTGCAGATGACATAATTGTATATTTAGAAAACCCTATTGTCTCAGCTTAAAATATCCTTAAGCTGATAAGCAACTTCAGCAAAGTCTCAGGATACAAAATCAAGGTGCAAAAATCACAAGCATTCCTATACACCGATAATAGACAGAGAGCCAAATCATGAGTGAACTCCTATTCACAATTGCTACAAAAAGAATAAAATACCTAGGAATACAACTTACAAGGGATGTGAAGGACATCTTCAAGGAGAACTACAAACCACTGCTCATGGAAATGAGAGAGGAGACAAATAAAAGGAAAAATATTCCATACTCACAGATAGGGAGAATCAATATCCTGAAAATGGCCATACTGCCTAATTTATAGATTCAATGCTATTCCCATCAAGCTACCATTCGCTTTCTTCACAGAATTAGAAAAAAACTACTTTAAATTTCATATGGAAACAAAAAAGAGTCCATGTAGCCCAGGCAATCTTAAGTAAAAATAACAAAGCTGGAGGTATCACATTACCTGACTTCAAACTATGCTGCAAGGCTACAGTAACAAAAACAGCATGGTGCTGGTATCAAAACAGATATATAGACCAATGGAACAGAACAGAGGCCTCAGGAATAATGCCACACATCTACAATCATCTGATCTTTGACAAACCTGACAAAAGCAATGAGGAAAGGATTCCCTATTTAATAAATGGTTTTGAGAAAACTGGCTAGGCATATGCAGAAACTGAAACTGGATCCCTTCCTTACACGTTATACAGAAATTAACTCACGATGGATTAAACACTTCAATGTAACACCTAAAACCATAAAAACTCTAGAAGAAAACCTAGGCAATACCATTCAGGACATAGGCGTGGGCAAAGACTTAATGACTAAAACACCAAAAGTAATTGCTACAAAAGCCAAAATTGACAAATGGGATCTAATTAAACTAAAGAGATTCTGTACAGCAAAAGAAACTATTATCAGAGTGAACAGGCAACTTCAAAAATGGGAGAAAATTTTTACAATCTATCCATCTGACAAGGGGCTAATATCCAGACTCTACAAAGAACTTAAATAGATTTTCAAGAAAAAGCAACCCAATAAGATAGTGGGTGAAGGATGTGAACAGATAGTTTTCAAAAGAAGACATTTATGCAGCCAACAAACATAAGAAAAAAAGCTCATCATCACTGGTCATTAGAAAAATGCAAATCAAAACCACAATGAGATACATTTCATGCCGGTTAGAATTGTGATCATTAAAATGTCAGGGAACAACCAATGCGGGAGAGGATGTGGAGAAATAGGAACACTTTTACAGTGTTGGTGGGAGTGTAAATTGGTCCAACCATTGTGAAAGACAGTGTGGTAATTCCTCAAGGGCAGAAATACCATTTGACCCAGCAAACCCATTACTGGGTATATACCCAAAGGAATATACATTATTCTACTATAAAGAAACATACATACATATATTTATTGTGGTACTGTTCACAGTAGCAAAGACTTGGAACCAACACAAATGCCCATCAATTATAGAACTGGATAAAGAAAATATGGCACATGTATACCATGGAATACTATGCAGCCACAAAAAAGGATAAGTTCATGTCCTTTGTAGGGATGTTGATGAAGCTGGAAACCATCATTTTCAGCAAACTAACACAAGAACAGAAAACCAAACACCACATGATCTCAGTCATAAGTGAGGGTTGAAGAATGAGAACACATAGACACAGAGAGGGGAGCATCACACACTGGGGCCTGTTAGATAGTTGGAGGTTAGGGGAGGGACAGCATTAGGAGAAATGCCTAATGTAGATGACAGGTTGATGGGTGCAGCAAATCACCATGGCACACGTATACCTATGTAACAAACCTGCATGTTCTGCACATATATCCCAGAACTTAAAGTATAGTAATAAAAAAAAAATTCCTAGTCTATAAAAAAAAAAGTATGTGCCATTTCCACCCCTTCTCTCTCTTGGTTCTGCTCATGCCATGTAAGTGGAATGTGCCTGTTCCCACTTTGCTTTCCTCCATGAGTGAAATCTCTCTGAGGCCTCCCCAGAAACAGATGCTGCCATTCTTCCTTTATAGCGCACAGAACTTTGAGCCAATTAAGCCTCTTTTTTTTTTTATAAACTACCTAGTCTCAGGTGTTTCTTTGTAACAATGCAAGAATGAACTAATACAATATATCCATACAATGTAATACTACTCAGCATAAATAGAAACCAATTAGTGATACTCAAAAACATAAACAGATCTCAAAATACTGTTAACTATATGGAATTTTAAAAGCCATACAGTTTCCAATCTCATTGAAAATTGGGCAAGGGACATGAAGAGACATTTCACAAAAGAAATACAAGCAACCAATGAACATATGATCATAGCAATATGAACATTTTTTCATATGTGCTGCAGTAGTTAACTTTTTGTGTCAATTTGGCTGAATGATGGGGTGCTCAAATTAAAACTCTGGGATATGTCTGTGAGGGGGTTCCCAGATGAGATTAGCATTGAGTCAGCAGACTCGGTAAAATAGATTGCTCTCTCCAATGTTGGTGGGTATATTATTCCATTCTCACATTGCTATAAAGAAATACTGGAAACTGGGTAATTTATGAAGAAAAGAACTTTAATTGACTCACGGTTCTGTAGGCATACAGGAAGCATAGCAGCTTCTGCTTCTGGAGAGGCCTCAGGAAACTTACAATCACGGTGGAAGGCAAAGGGGAAGCAGGCATGTCACATGGCCAGAGAAGGAGTAAGAGAGAGAGGAGGGAGGTGCTACACACATTTAATGTGGTGCTAAACCATCCATGAGAACTCTGCTCCCATGATCCAATTACCTCCCACCAAGTGCCACCTCCAACAATAGGGATTACAATTTTACATGAGACTGGGTGAAGACACAGATCCAAACCATATCAGTGGGCATCATCCAATCCAATCCATTGAAAGCCTGAATAGAACAAAAAGCAGAGGGAAGAATAATTCATCCCCCTCCTTTCTGCCTGCTTGAGCTGGGACATCTGTCTTTTGGTGTTCTTAGACTAGAATGTATACCATTGGTTGCCCTGGTTCTCAGGCCTTTGGACTTGAACCAAAATTACATCAGCTTTTCTGGGGTCTCCAGTTTGCAGATCATGTAAGTTCTTAACCTCTACAATTGTTTGTGCCAAGTCTTCATTATCTGTCTATCTAAGTATCTATCTATGTATCTGTCTATTCATCTATCCATCCATCTATCAATCATCTATCTATCTATATCTCCTATTGATTCCATTTCTCTGTTAATACATGAGTGTTCCCATAGAGAAAAGTTAAATGAATTCTCATAAATCAATAATTTAGGCATGGTAATTTTATTTTTTGTCCTTGGAGAAAACTCCAAACTGCTTTGCACAGGAAATGAACTAATTTACATTCCCTCCAAGAGTGTACAAGTATTCTCTTTGCTCTGCATCCTCACCGACATCTGTTATTTTTTGACTTTTTAATAATGGGCATTCTGACTGATGTGAAATGGTATCTAATATAGTTTGGATGTTTGTCCCTTCCAACTCTCATATTGAAATGTCATCCCCAGTATTGGTGGTGGGCCTGGTAAGAGGTTTTGGGTCATGGGGGTGGATCCTTTGTGAATGCTTTGGTGCCCTCCCTATGGCATGAATCAGTTTTCACTCTATTAGTTCACACACGAACTGGTTGTTTAAACAAAGTCTGGAATCTTTTCCCTTTTCTCTTATTCCCTCTCTTGCCATATAACATGCTTGTTCCCCCTTTGCTTTCTGCCATGAGTAAAATCTTTCTGAGGCCTCACCAAAAGCTGAGTGGGTACTGTTACTATGTGTGTACAGCCTCCAGAACTGTAAGCCAAATAAACCTCTTTTCTTTATAAATTAACCATCTTCAAGTATTCCTTTACAGACACTCAAAATGCACTAATACAGTATATCATTGTGGTTTTAATTAGCATTTCTCTAATAATTAGTGTTGTTGAGAATGTTTTTATATGTTTGTTGGCTGCCTCTACATCTTATTTTGAAAAGTATCTGTTTATGTCCTTTGCCTGCTTTTGTAAATGAGATTGAGTTTTTGATTTGGTTTTCAGTTTGAACATTGTTGGTGTATAGAAATGCTACCCATTTTTGTACATACATTTTGTATCCTGAAATTTTACTGAAATTGTTCATCAGGCCTAGGAATCATTTGGAGGAATCTTTAAAGTTTTCTAGGTATACAATCATATCATCAGCAAACAGAGATCACTTGACTTCCTCTTTTCCCATTAGAATGCCCTTTCTTTCTTTCTCTTACCTGGTGGCTCTTGCTAGAACTTCCAGTACTATGTTAAATAAGAGGGGTGAGAGTGGCTGTCCTTGACTTGTTCCAGTTCTTGGAGAGAATGTTTTCAACTTTTCCCCCTTAAGTATGATGTTGGCTGTGGGTTTGTAACAGATGGCTTTTATTATTTTGAGATATGTTCCTTTGATGCCTACTTTTTTGAGGTTTGTTTAGGGTGTTTGTTGTGAAGGAAGTTTGATTTTATCAAATGCCTTTTCTGCACCTATTGAGATGATCATTTTTGTTTTTAGTTTGGTTTATGTGATGAATCACATTTATTGATTTGCAAACGTTAAATCATCTTTGCATTCCTGGAATAAAGCCCACTGATTATGATAAATTACCTTTTTGATGTGATGTTGAATTTGATGTATTAGAATTTTGTTGAGAATTTTTGCATCTATGCTGTATTAGTCCGTTTTCATGCTGCTGATAAAGCCATACCCTAGACTGTGTTTTAATGATATTTGCAAATGCTTTGATTATTATTCTTAAACTTTTTACTCTGAAGACCCAGAAATTTTGCTTGCAAAATTTGATAAGCAGAATATTTTACTTTTTGCTATTGGTGTTTCTTCAAAATTCATACAGTTAATAGTATCTACAAAAATAAAACCCAATACCATACTAATAAATTCTGAGCCCTAACTGGTGTTGCGATTTAAAAAAATCAATAAATGCTTGATGAACGATTAAAATAATAATGTTAAATTTTACCTGTTTATTTAAATCTGGTTTAGTACTCTTAACTCTAGAACGTTGAAAATAATAATCAAATTTTATCAAGTTTCTTTTCCATCTGTACCTATATTTGGTTAGTTGCACCCCCACCTCCACTTTCTAATGATAAAGGACACAAAATCTCTCTAAAGTACCCTTCTAAAAATTATCTGGAAACCCAAGAGTTATCTCACATGCGTTTATGTGCCAACCTTATTCGTAGCCCCCTATGAGCATTTACCATTTCTTCCTTCTTTTGTTCCAGGCTTTTTCTACTAGGTACTGTGATATCTGCTGAGCTTTGCCAGCTGTGCTGGGTACTACATCTGCTTTTGTCAGATTCTACCACTTATCATTATTCAGGAAATAGGATTGGTTCTTCTGGTGCTCCCGCTCACATTTGCTTGGTGCCTTGATCTCTTTCTGGACACCACACTCTCCCAGTAAACTCAGCTGTCTTCTATTACCCAGCGTGCCCAGAAGTGCCCTGGGTGCTGGAGTTGAATGTTATTTTTTTGCAAAGTAGGGAACCCCCTTCTCTTTTGAGTTATGACTTTCTAGAGCTGGTACTGCGGAGAGAGAGAGAAAGACAGAGAGAGAGAGAGAGAGAGCACAAGAGAGAACAGATATAAAAAAGAAGCACTACTTTGGTAATACCTAAAAGTATTTTTAGAAATTTTGATTTTGGTTTTGTTTTAGTCTGTTTGGGCTGCTATAACAAAATACTGTAGACTGGTTGCTTATAAACAGAGATTAATTTTTCACAAATCTGGAGGCTTGGAAGTGCAAGATCAGGTGCTGACATATTTAGTGTCTCATGAGGGCCTCCCTTCTGGTTCATAGATGGTGCCTTCTATATGTTCTCACATACTGGAAGAGCAAAACAACTTTCTGGAGTGTCTTTTATAAGGGCACTAATCTCATGCATGAGGCCCCTCCCCACTTATGATCTAGTCACCCACCAGGGCCCCATCTCCTAGTCTACCACCATATTAGTGACTAGGTTTTCAACATATGAATTTTGGAGGGAAGCAAATGTGCAAACCATAGCATGTTCCTATGTTATAAATCCCAGAGTCTCCCCAGTAAAGTCTTCTGCACAAGACTGTCTTGGCTGTTGTTGCTGCTCCCATTTCCCCACCTGAAATGTGGGATTAGGGAAACAGACTAAAGCTGATAATTGAATTAACATGATATAGGATAGGAGCAACTACACCGGTAATGCAAATGACCCTCACATTGAACTAATTTGATGAAAGCAGTAGCATAAAATCTGAGGTAGAACCATGGAAACATAAACACCATAATTTTTTTCAGAAATCTTGAGAAGGACTTAGGGCTTAAATCTATGAAATGACTGGGCATTCTTATCTAATTCTTATAAAGCAAGGTGACTCTACTTGACCTCTGAATTTAATTCATCTCAGGATTACCCTTCTTCTATAGTAAGGGAGTTGTGGTACTGGGAAAAGCCATAGTGCCTCACTCTCTTTTTCCTTGGAGCCAGTTGCATCCTAGAACGCTATTAGGATTTCTTGTACAGAAACTTCTAGTAGGTCACCCCACTGGTCCATTAAACATGTGCACACAGAACTAAATCTGAACAAGGATACAACTCAGGTTTAATCTGTGTCCTTGCTACCACTATCAATATTATAAAATTTTTTAAAATCAGTAAATTATATATATATAATTTTTGCTCCAAATGGTTTTTCCTCCTTGCAATGGTCACTTATATTGCCAAAATAATCTTTAAGAAGAAGATAACGTGTAGTGTTTATTAGGGATGTGGAGGAAGAGCAATCATTTATTAAAAATAGAATAGGGTGGCTGAAGAGCTAGTGAATGTACAATTCACTTTAAGTTCAGGCTTACTCAGACTCTGAAACCAGATGATACTTGAGAAAAGAGAGATCTTTATCACTCTTGCTGAAGCAGGTTTTAGCAGAATATGTTCCTATGCTAAGGAACATGGACATCAGCAGGGAAGATTAACTTAAAAAGGGTAGGACTAAGATCTGCCAGACAAGGAGTCAAGTGTGTTAGATAATATATCCATGGAAATTAGATAAAGCATCAGCATGCAAGTTCTCCATGTTGAGTCAGCAGTGGTTTTCTGGTATATGGTTAACCATGGACCTTCTTGGGCAGGAGAACAGGAGTATGGTTTGGGGAGGGTGGTAGGTAAGGGTTGGAAGAGGAAGAACACCTTGATTTCTACCATGTGCCAATTTCCCTGGTATAAATACTCCTACTATGACCAATTTCAAGCTACCACAGTGAGATCAACAGACTCACATATTTTTTGAAGTTTTAACAATCCATTCTTGTGAGCCAATGTAGCTCCAGCATGCCACAAATACAACCACTGAGATGTATAATTCAGGCAGGAATAATGGATCAGGGACTTGTGCAAAGAGAGTGGGTGAGAAGTTGTCTGAATTCAAGCAAAGCATCCAAGTGCTATGTTCTTGTGTCCTCCACAAGAAAAGGCAAGCTATGTTACTAAACATTGTCTGAGCCATGACCTCTTTGTTCTTTCTGTTAAAGGTTAGAACTAGTCTATGTGGAGATAGATCAGAGACAGGTAGAGGCAAGTTGGAGTATCTGCCAGAGTGGGAAACACAGGGCTTAAGAGGCATTATATGGCAGTCCTGTCTTTCTCCTGAACGATATGCTGGTTTTCTGGGTCATTGGCAGGGTTTGGCTCTTTTCTTTGATCTCAAGCTTCATTCTCAAACCTGCAACTAGGCAGACATAGAACAGATAAAGATGGTCGCTGAAGGAAAGCACTTTGTACAGCAGGGTTGCCTGCTTCTAACTAACTTCAAGAATTAAATAATTTGTACAAAAAAAAAGTCTTCCAGTCTTCTCTCTCTATCCCTCCTCCCTGCCACCACTAAATGTTCTGCCTTCTTTGGAGCAATCTATCATGCCAAATGACATCATTTACAAATACAATATACTATTGCAAGGATATTCTTTAGTTCATAGTCTAGAATGGTAGGATGGGAAGTTTCAGTGTTTAAATTTTTGAATTTGTCATATAACCCTTGCTTTATATCTTTTTATTTGTGGAGAGAATTTTAAGTTCTACATAATAGTAAAAAAATTCAAAATTACATGATGGCTGTAGCTTTCATCACTTAGTAAATAAATCTCTTCAAAATAACTGTCCCTAGGATGCCAATTTATTTATAAGTCTGACTTTTGGATACAGCTTGAGTAATGATCCTTGTTTTAAAAATCCCTGATAATTGATTATTAGGTAAGAGAAGCCCAGGGAAGCCCACCAGAATGTCAATGAAATAGTTGAATATGGTATTTAAAGGATTTAAATTTTGTTAGAGAATGAAACAAAAAACTTTTTCATTAGAATATTCCTGCTTAAAAATGAGTTTTGTTTGTTGTAATGAAATGTTATATGTATAATAATGGAAATACTGTTTTCTAAAACTACACATCAGACACACACCATAAAAATTGTTGGCACATTTGAAAAAATAATATACATAAAATTAATTATGTAAAAACATTGAATTTCATGGAATTGGAACTAGTTTGTAAGTGGGCTCTACATCTCCTGTGTAGAGAAGAGATAAATAAATAAATAAATAAATAATAAAAATATTCATTTAAGAGACACCCTCCCCAAGCTTACTACCCATTTATTTTCTTGTTCTAGAACTGAGCTACTTCTGCTTTTTCAGGCTACGAGAAGCCTTCTTCAGCCTAACTAGAGCGTTCAGGTTCAAGCTTGTTCTTGATAACATACCTAAGCCCCTTCTCTGAAGTTCCCAGTAAGGCCCTAGACTTCAGGGTTTCTCTTCATTATAAAGTCCAAAGTTCTCCCAAGAGACATAAGACCTATAGCTGTATTCTCTGGTTGAAAACATTTCTGTCCATTCATACTTCTCATGAATCCACAGCATATGATGAAGGGCAATTTAGGTTTTAAACCATTATATACCGTTTATTCCCCCCACTTTTTTTCCTAAGGGACTGGAACATAGGCTTAGTGTCCTATTTTTCCTGGATTTTACAGGAAGCTGTCCTTTGAGGACAAACTAGAATTATGATATTTTAAACCCTTTTTTGACTGCTGTATTTACAATTTCCCCACCCCTAACCATGTCCCAACACGATTCCCTTTTCTGCTTGATTTTCCTCCCTAACATCCATTGCTGCTTGGAATGTGATGTATTCTACTTATATATTTGTCTATTGTTTGTTTTTATCACTAGAATGTAAGCAGTAAGAGGTCAGGGTTTTTAATCTGTCTTGCTTATTGCTCTATCCCTAATAACCTAGAGCCATGTCTGGTACACAGTAGGTACTTAATAGTTACTGGATACATAAATAAATAAAAGAACAAATGAACAAATTTTGGAGGATAAGGTTTAGATCTGGTACTAAGGTTCAAAAATATGTCTTTGTAGCACCAAGGTTCTCAGTTTAGTAGGTTTGCTAGAGTGAGTAGGGTTTTGAAATGATGTGTGTTATCACAATATATTGTTATAAGTGCTTGCTAATATGTTGGCCTGATGAAGGTTAGAATGTGTCCTGGTAGAGGTTGATGCACAGTGGGAGCACAGAGGAAGGTCTCACTGCTTATGAGGAGTTGTGGAGAGATGATGCCAGGCACAGATTTATAGAAGAGAAAGTGTTTGCTCTACATTCTGCAGGAGACTTTGGCAGAGAAAAACACTCTGGCTCAAGGAAATGAATGGTCAAAAACATAGATGAAGAAGATTCTGGCATTTGAGGAAGTTTCTGGCATTTTGGTGCAAAATGTTTGGGATTGGAGGAGAAAAGAGATTCCACATAGGGATGCCTGCTATGGCATCCTTTGCTCCAAATGACAATGACAAGGACTGGAGTAATAGCAATGGGAGCAGAGAGGAGATGAAAGAGTAAATAAATATTTTGATGTCAACTTCATAGGAATTGATGATTGACTGATGTGAAGGATAAGGTAAGAGGAGGAGTGAGGAATGGCAATGGCATTTCTAATGTGAGGAACTGATATATTGACTTATCCTTAACGGATATGAATAATACATGGGGTAGAGGGAGCAGGGTTGGTGAGAAAGTGAGGAGGAAGACTCCCATTTCCTGCTCGACGTGCCACATTTGAGTTGCTGTTGGCTATGCAGAAGGTGGGCCTTGAGCTCAATGCAAAAATGGGGCTATTGTTGCAGATTTGGGGGTCATTGCTGAGAGTATAGGATTTTTATCAGCTCTGTTAGATAGAGATACAACACAAGCATAAAAGCATCCTAGATTTCTAGGACAGAACCCTCAAAGATGTGAATATTAAGGAGAAATCTGTAAAACAGAGATTAAATACTCAGTTTTACATTGTGGTTTATCAGAGCCAGAGGAGAAGGGAGGAGGAATCTTTGCAGAAGGAAGAAATGGTCAACCAGCAAATGCCACCAAAGTCAAGAGGATAAAGTTTAGCAACTAGGATTCCTTGGTAATCTTTGCAAGAGCCATTTCAGTGAAATGCTGAAGCAGACAGCTGGATTATGGGGATTAGCAGGTGAGAAAGCAGGGTGAATGCTGTACACTTTATATGAATGCATAGCAGCACCCCCCATTGTACCCTCGGTCCCACTCCATCCAACCCTTCTAATGGAAACATTCTCAGTCTTGCAGAGCTTGCAATGAGGTGAATTAATTTAGCGCCTTGTGCTCAAGTGAAGACTATAATAGTATTCACAGGTTTACACGATGTGACTGCCAGCCTTTACCTCTTCCTTTAGCATCCTCACAGGTATTTTTCTATATGACTGATGAATATCACTTACTGACCAACATGTATTTGAGGAGGTGAGTAAGGTTCAGGAAGTCTTTATTTCTAAAATGGTCAAAAGTTGATGCTGCAGTTACTAGTAACAATCATGCATCCTGAGGCATCCTTAATTTAAATTTGATACTGTGCTGGTGAGATCATCTTCTGTCACCTGTATAAAAATGCCTTAACCTTTCCTAAACGTAACTTTTCAAAAGCAAAAGGACAAAAACTGCACAAACACTTGTGTAGGTAATTGTATAGAAAAGTCTGAAGGGTGTGTAACCAACAGTTAGCAGAATTAACTGTGGGTGGAGAGTGAGATTAGGGGAGGGATAAAGGGAGAAATTCACTTAATTTATCTTCTTCTGCACTGTTTACATTTTAAAATGGGTATATATTTAGGTATTGCTTGTGCCATTCTTTAAAAGAAGTGGCATCTTCTCAGGAGGGAGGCTGTCTTTTCCATACTTACTCTTACCCAAAATACTACATAGAGTTTATCATGCCTCTGGTTTAAACATGATTTCTACTTGTGGATAAGTTAGTCTTAATTATGAGCCTGTTGATGGGGGTGGGAAATGTGAGAGAATAATCAAGGATAGAATAAAAATGTCTATAAATATGAGGAGCAAAGTCAATGCCCTTTTCAGCAGCCAGACACTCTTTCCACTTCCCCAGAGTGTTGCTCCAATTACTAGGAAGCTCAGTAGTAGTATAGATTCCTAGGTCCTGCTCTTAACCTACAAAACAGGATTTTCTGAGGATGAGACCAAGAAGCTTGCAGGTTTTAGAGAACACCATTGGTAATTTTATTTTTTTTTTGAGACAAAGTCTTGTTTCATCACCCATGTTAGTGTGCAGTGGCACAAACATGGCCCCGTTTAGCCTTGAACTCCTGAGCTCAAGCAATCCTTCTGCCTCAGCCTCCTGAGTAGCTGAGACTACAGTTGCACACCCATACCTGAATAAATTTTAAATTTTTTGTAGACAGGGCTTCACTACCACTGTTGATGATTCTTATACATGTCAGCATTTGAGGGTCACTGACACATGTTAAAGAGCACTGACTTGGGAATCTGGGAGCCTGAGTTTTAGTCCTGACACTCACCATTCATGTGGCCTTGGACAGATTGCTTATTCTCTCAGAGTCATTCCCTTTGAGGATTCTCTGGAGAACTTTTCCTCTAAATCAATCTCATTGTCATGTTTATATTTATGCCTGGTCCCACCAAGTAAAAGAAAGCCTCCAATGAAGTTGTGTTTATTGAAGTACATGCAAGTTTCAAATGTTCTTTGTCTGAGCTTATCAAACTCCCAGGTACTTATTACCGAGGGAGTTCCTGTGCTAATGTCATGGGTGTGAATCATGGGAGGAGTCATTGCTAGGGTAGCAAAACCACAACAATCATAAAAATGTCTCCTGTTTCTTCCTATTGTGTAAATATTTGGATGTTCAGTGCTTGTAAAATGGCAGAGGCAGGAGACAGGATTAGTGGAGGAGACATGGGGAAAGGAGTCCTGAAAATATATATAAGTTCTATTTTTATATATGTTGGTTGGTTGCTTGTATTTCCTCTTTTGAGAAGTGTCTGTTCATGTTCTTTGCCCAGTTTTAATGTGGTTCATTCATTTTTTTTCTTTGAGTTGCATGAGTCCTTTGTAGATTCTGGATATTAGTCCTTTGTTGAAGGTATAATTTGCAAATGTTTTGTTTTATTCTGTAGGTTTTCTGTTTACTCTGTTAATGATTTCTTTTGCTGTGCAGAAGCTTCTTAGTTTAATTAAGTCTTATTTGTATAGTTTTGGTTTTGTTGTGCAGGTTTGCTTTGCTTCTGTTCTGGCTGTCTGGGCCAGATTCCCCATCCACTGGCAAGCCAGTGATCAAGGATCAGCCTGGTGAAATGACCTTGGAGTCACACCCTAATGTGAGGAAGCTAGAGCGGGTGGCTGGAAAATATCAGGATAGAGATTCTCTCCTCCTCTGACTTTTGCTCTGCTTCTAACTTAGAAAAGAAAAAATGAAGAAGGAGGTGATATAGTTTGAATATGTGTCCCTGCCCAAATCTCATGTTGAAATGTAATCCCCAGTCAGATGGGGCCTGTTAGGAAGTGATTGGATCATGGTGGGGGTGGGCATTTCTCATGAATGATTTAGTATTATCCCTTTGGTACTGTCCTCGCCATAGTGAGTGAGTTCTCATGAGATCTGGTTGTTTAAAATGTGTGGCACCTCTTCTCTTCCTTTCTCTTGCTTTGTCCATGTGAAGTGCCTGCTCCTGCATTGCCTTCTGCCATGAATAAAGGCTTCTTAAGGCCTCCTCAGAAGCTTGTGTCATGCTTCCTGTATAGCCTGCAGAACTGTGAGCCAATTATAAAGAAATTAAGCTTCTTTATAAAGTACCCAGTCTCAGGTGTTTCCTTATAGAAATGTGAGAATGGACTAATACAGGAGGATTTGCTGTGTTTTTGATATTTCACTGCCCAGAAATTCATGAGAATTTATTTTTTTCCAGTTGATGTGATGATAATCCCAGAAAGTCCAGTCTAGTGACAAAGACAAACACAAAAACTTATCATTACAAAAAGTGAATAATTTGACAGATATATAAGTAGAATTCCATGAGAATTTTTACATATATTTAAACTTACAGTTAATGACATAAAAGTGTGGTTTTATTGTTGTATATAATACTCTACTGAATTCAGCACAGCCTGGTATGTCATAATCACATACACACACACACGGATGAACACTACCTGGAAATTTCTTTTCTTTTTTTTTTGAAAGAAAGAAAGAGAAAAGAAGAAAGAAAGAAAGAGTGAAAGAAAGAAAAAAAAAGAATGTAAGAGAGAAAGAAAGAGGAAGAGAAAGAGGGAGAGAGAACGGGATTCTTGTTCTATTGCCCAGGCTAGAATGCAGTCTAAAAA
>CAUYLG010079224.1:0-21311 GCA_963573385.1 Cacajao melanocephalus | reverse complement strand
AAGGTGTCAGGAAGGGGTCCAGTTTCTCCTTTCTGCACACTGCTAGCCAGTTTTCCCAACACCCTTTATTAAACAGGGAATCCTTTCCCCATTGCTTGTTTTTGTCAGGTTCGTCAAAGATCAGATGGTTGTAGGTGTGTGGCGTTGCCTCCAAGGCCTCTGTTCTGTTCCATTGGTTTATATCTCTGTTTTGGTACCACTACCATGCTGTTTTGATTACTGTAGCTTTGTAATATAGTTTGAAATCAGGTAGTGTGATGCCTCCAGTGTTGTTCTTTTTGCTTAGGATTGTCTTGGCTATGCAGGCTCCCTTTGGTTCCATATGAAGTTTAAGGTGGTTTTTTCCAGTTCTGTGAAGAAGGTCATTGGTAGCTTGATGTGGATAGTGTCGAATCTGTAAATTACTTTGGGCAGTATGGCCATTTTCACAATATTGATTCTTCCTAACCAGGAGCATGGAATGTTTTTGCATTTGTTTGTGTCCTCTCATATTTCTTTGAGCAGTGGTTTGTAGTTCTCCTTGAAGCAGTCCTTTACATCCTTTGTTAGTTGTATTCCTAGGTATTTATACTCTTTGTAGCAATTGTGAATGGGAGTTCACTCATGATTTGGCTCTCTGTTAATCTGTTATTGGTGTATAGAAATGCTTGTGATTTCTGCACACTGATTTTGTATCCTGAGTCTTTGCTGAACTTGCTTATCAGTTGAAGGAGATTTTGGGCTAAGATGATGGGGTCTTGTAAATATACAATCATGTCATCTGCAAATAGAGACCATTTGACTTCCTCTTTTCCTAATTGAATATGCTTTTTTTTCTTCTTGCCTAATTGCTCTGGCTAGAACTTCCAATACTGTATTGAATAGGAGCGGTGACATAGGGCATCCTTGTCTAGTGCCAGATTTCAAAGGGAATGCTTCCAGTGTTTCTCCATTCAGTAGGATATTGGCTGTAGGTTTGTCATAAATAGCTTTTATTACTTTGAGATATGTTCCCTTGATACTAGTTTCTTGAGAGTTTTTAGCATAAAGCGCTGTTGAATTTTGTCAAAGGCCTTCTCTGCGTCTATTAAGATAATCATGTTTTTATTGTCTTTGGTTCTGTTTATGTGGTGGATTATGTTAAGAGACTTGCGTATGCTGAACCAGCCTTACATCCCCGGAATGAAGCCTACTTGATCGTGATAGAAGTTTTTTGATGTGCCGTTGCAATGGGTTTGTCAGTATTTTATTGAAGATTTTTGCATCTATGTTCATCATGGATATTGGCCTGAAGTTTTCTTTTTTTGTTGAATCTCTGCCAGGTTTTGGTATCAGGATGATATTGGTCTCATAAAATTATTTGGGAAGGATTCCCTCTTTTTTTGTTGTTTGGAATAGTTTCAGAAGGAATGGTACCAGCTCCTCTTTATACATCTGGTAGAATTCAGCTGTGAAACTGTCTGGACCTGGGCTTTTTTTGGTTAGTAGGCTATTAATTGCTGCCTCAACTTCAGCCCTTGTTATTCGTCTGTTCAAGGTTTCAACTTCTTCCTGGTTTAGGCTTGGGAGGGTGCAAGTGTCCAGGAATTTATCCATTTCTTCCAGGTTTACTTGTTTATGTGCATAGATTTTTTTGTAGTAATCTCTGATTGTAGTTTGTATTTCTGTGGACTCAGTGGTGATATCCCCTTTATTGTTTTTTATTGCATCTATTTGATTCTTCTCCCTTTTCTTTTTTATTAATCTGGTTAGTGGTCTCTCTATTTTGTTGATCTTTTCAAAAATCCAACTCCTGGGTTTATTGATTTTTTTGAAGTATTTATCTCCTTCAGTTCTGCTCTGATCTTAGTTATTGCTTGTCTTCTGCTAGCTTTTGAATTTCTTTTAATCTTGCTTCTCTAGCTCTTTCAGTTTTGACCATAGGGTGTCGATTTTAGATCTTTCCTCACTTCTCTGGTGGGCGTTTATTGCTACAAATTTCCCTGTAGACACTGCTTTAAATTTGTCCCTGAGATTCTGGTACATTTTGGATTCGTTTTCATTGGTTTCAAAGAACATGTTTATTTCTGCCTTCATTTCATTGTTTTTCCAGTCAACATTGAGGAGCCAGTGCAGTTTCCATAAAGTTGTGTGGTTCTGAGTTCTAATTTGATTGCACTGTTGTCTGAGAGACTTTCTATTATTATTTCCATTCTTTTGCATTTGCTGAGGAGTGATTTACTTCCAATTATGTGGTCAATTTTAGAGTAAGTGCTATGTGGTGCTGAGAAGAATATATACATTCTGTGGATTTGGGGTGTAGATTTCTGTAGATGTCTATTAGGTCGGGTTGGTCCAGATCTGCGTTCAAGTCCTGGATATCCTTGTCAATTTTCTGTCTCGTTGATCTGTCTAATATTGAAAGTGGAGTGTTTAAGTCTCCCGCTATTATTGTATGGGAGTCTAAGTCTCTTTGTAGGTCATTAAGAACTTGCTTTACATACCTGGGTGCTCCTGTATTGAGTATATATATATATTTAGGATCATTAATTCTTCTTGATGAATTGATCCTTTTACCATTATGTAATGCCCTTTTTTGTCTCTTTTGATCTTTGTCAGTTTAAAGTCCATCTTATCAGAGACTAGAATTGCAACTCCTGCTTTTTTTGCTCTCCATTTGCTTGATAAATCTTCCTCCATCCCTTTATTTTTAGCCTATGTGTGTCATTGCATGTGAGATTGGTTTCCTGAATACAGCACACTGATGGGTTTTGACTTTTTATCCAATTTGCCAGTATGCGTCTTTTGATTAGCGCATTTAGTCCATTTACATTTAAGGTTAATATTGTTATGTGTGAATTTGATCCTGCTATTTTGATGCTAGCTGGATGTTTTGCCCATTAGTTGACACATTTTCTTCATTGTGTTGATGGTCTTTACCATTTGGTACATTTTAGGAGTGGCTGATACTGGTTGTTCCTTTCCTGGTTTTGTGCTTCTTTCAGGAGCTCTTGTAAGGCAGGCCTGATGGTGACAAAATCTCTCAGCAATTGCTTGTCCATAAAGGATTTTCTTTCTCCTTTGCTTGTGAAGCTTAGTTTGGCTGGATATGAAATTCTAGGTTGAATGTTCTTTTCTTTAAGGATGTTGAATATTGGCCCACAGTCTCTTCTGGCTTGTAGGGTTTCTGCCGAGAGATCGCTGTGAGTCTTTTGGGCTTCCCTTTGTGGGTAACCGACCTTTCTTTCCGGCTGCCCTTAGCATTTTTTCCTTCATTTTAACCCTGGTGAATCTGATGACTATGTGCTTTGGGGTTGCTCTCCTTGCGGAATATCTTTGTGGTGTTCTCTGTATTTCCTGGATTTGTATGGTGGCCTCCCTTGCTAAGTTGGGGAAGTTTCCTCGATAATATCCTGAAGAGTGTTTTCCAGCTTGGATTCATTCTCTCCATCACATTCAGGTACACCTATCAAATGTAGATTAGGTCTTTTCACATAAGCCCATATTTTTTGGAGGCTTTGTTCATTTATTTTACTCTTTTTTTCTCTAATCTTGCCTTCTCATTTTATTTCATTGAGTTGATCTTCAGTCTCTGATATCGTTTCTTCTGCTTGGTCAATTCGGCTATTGAAACTTGTGTATGCTTCGTGAAGTTCTCATGCTGTGTTTTTCAGCTCCATCAAGTCATTTATATTCTTCTCTAAACTGTTTATTCTAGTTATCATCTCATCTAACCTTTTTTCTAGGTTCTTAGTTTCTTTGCATTGGGTTAGCACATATTCTTTTAGCTCTGAGAAGTTTGTTATTACCTACCTTCTAAAGCCTGCTTCTGTCAATTCATCAGATTCATTCTCCATCCATCTTTGATTCCTATCTAGTGAGGAGTTGTGATCCTTGGAGGAGGAGAGGCGTTCTGGTTTTTGGTGTTTTCATCCTTTTTGCACTGGTTTATTCCCATCTTAGTGGCTTTATCTACCTGTGGTCTTTGTAGTTGGTGACTTTCAGATGGGGGTCTCTGAGTGAACGTCCTTTTTGTTGATGTTGAAGCTATTGCTTTTTGCGTCTCAGTTTTCTCTCTAACAGTCAGGACCCTCTGCTGCAGGACTACTGGAGGTCCACTCCAGACCCTGCTTACCTGGGAATCACCTGCAGGGGCTGCAGAATAGTAAGGGTGGCCACCGATTTCTTCCTCTGCTATCCTCGTCCCAGAAGGGTGCCCACCAGATGTCAGACTGAGCTTTCCTTTATGAGGTGTCTCTTGGTGTATACGGGGGTTGGGAAGTTGCTTGAGGAGACAGTCTGTCCCTTATAGGAGCTCAAGTGCTGTGCTGGGAGCTCCATTGTTCCATGCAGAGCTGCTGGGCAGGTACCTTTAAGTCTGCTGCAGCTGAACTCATAACCATCTCTTTTCCCAGGTGCTCTGCACTAGGAAGGTCAGCTTTATTTATAAGTTCTTGTCATGTTGCTGCCTTTTTTCATAGATGCCCTGCCCTGCACAGAGTAGTCTAATCACCAGCAGAGGCATTGCTGAGCTGCCATAGGTGCTGCCCAACTGCTGTGTGAACTGCCTCAGTAGTAGAGGACGCCCTTCCCCACCACTGAGCTGGACCATCCTGGGTCCAGCTGTGTTTGCTGTGAAACTCTCAATCCAGAGCATTTCAGATTGCTTGTTTTGTGGGGGTGGTACCTGCCGAGCCAGATTTCCTGGCTCCCTGTCTCAGCCGCCTCCCTTTCAGTTGAATGGGCAGCTGTGTCTCCTAGGCATTCCAGGAGCCAGTCAAAATGGCCACTCAGACTTGTGTGAGTTTCTGTGCACCCACCTGGCACTGGCTGAGACTGCCGTGCTGAAAACTCATGGCGCTTTTTTGCCCAGGAATCTCCTGGTCTGTGGGCAGTGGAAACTTGTTTGGAAATGCAGTGAGCACTCACCCTCTGTGCTGTTCTCACTGGAAACTTGCACTCTGGAGCTGTTCCTATTCGGCCATGTTGGATACTCTCTTTTTTTTTAAGTCATTGGCAAGCATGAGCATTGTACCACTTTGACTCACTAAGGTACACTTCTATTATTTAGTTGTTTTACCTAAATCTTGAAGATAAACTCTAATTTCTTTTATAATTAAGAAAGATTTAGTTTTAATCACATCGCTTACTCTAATGAAATACAGCTACTTTCTTTTTTGGCATACCTATGTAAAATAAATATTTTCTTATTTTATGATTGCCATGTGATTATGAACAGACCAGTCCCATCTCTTGCATTACATGTAACATTGGCATAACTTAAAGATGGAAAATATTGTACTTTTACATTCATTTTTCTCCATAATATGATATGCTGTTGTATTTTGATTGGAAATGATGCCCTGTAATTTTCAAGTTACTTTTGCCAACTTCAGTCAGACAGATATACACATGAGAAGTTAAATTAGCAATGGTCAATGCCCGAGAATATATCTTCTTCTACAATAAGTTTGAAAAGAAAATCATTAGAGATTCTGCCTAATGTTGCAGAAGTTCAGTGAAATTATTTCAGTAACAATGCAACCAACCCCTACAATCAAGACTTTGGATTGCTGGTCACATTTGATACCCAAACACGTTATCTTCTTATTTTGTTGATAGAATGTAATGAAAAAGTTTGTGTATCAAGTGATGGCTGTGAAAGAGAATGCGTTTAGTCTGTCTTATCCTCATCACAGATGCAATGCTGAGAGCAGTCAGCATCTCCTTTTTTGGTAATTACATCAGTTTTTGCTTTCTTATGGTACATGTTCAAATGGCAATCACTTTGGAATTCTAGAATCAAATACTTATGGATAGGGAATCTTGCCATCAACCTGGAAAATCATCTACCTTTTAGTATCTGCCACTTAATTAAAATGGCATCTGAAATAACGGAAAGAGGGTGCTAAACACACTCTAAGAAATGCTGCAGAGAAGGCTTGGTGCCTGTGGTTAGACGAGCATTATTATTTATTAATTTATGAATTGCAGTGCCCATGTATCAGAGTACTTTATGACAGCAGAATCAACAATATAGCCTTGAGAACAATAATAACCCAAGAAGGCATGCACTCCTCAAACAAAGAATAGCAGTAATGCCCTTTTGATTTGATAGAGAGAAAACTGCAGACATTCTGAGCTTCTTGACAAATACCACATCCAGAATTTTAAATTCCCAGGGAATTAAATTGCCTTAGATAACCTTCAATCAATTTTTAAAAGGGGAAAAATTCTAATGCCTTAAGCTACAGTCCATTTTGAATTAGCAGTTTATTTTAAGCCTTAATGATTCTATTTCCTACATCGATTTTATAAATATGTCTGATATTTCTGTAAATGCACCTCTTATATTTGTCCTCATTAAGTAAGGATTGAGAGTAAATTTTATTATATTTAAATATGAGGTAAATAATATCTTTTAAATCTGAAAACATTCTGAATATATTCAAAGCCTAGAGAAAAATAAAAATGAAAAGAAATGTATAGTTTAAAAAACAATAACTAAGCCACAGAGGAAAAAAACACATTTAATGTGAAAGTTATTTAACTCTATACAATAGTTATAAGTGAAGCCATTTCATTTTTTTGTGATACATGGGATAATGTAATGACTGTTACCACCCTAAAGCGTATTCATGAAGTTGTGATATATCTTTACTATCCCCATGTCCAAAAATGCAATCCAGAGAATAAATATATTTTAAAAAGCAAAATAAAAAAGAAGAAAAACAGCTATGTGGACTCTTAATGAAAAGTATTATCTTACAGAATAGACGAGACTGAAATATCTATTCAAATTAAGTAAAATTATTGGGATTGCCATTAAAATAATCCATATACATCAAAAGGTAGAGGGAAGTTAATGCCAAAGAGAAGGTGGAAATGTAGGAAAATAAGAAATAAAAGAAACTCGAGTTGGATATGTTGAAATAGCAATATTTGAATTTTTTTTTTTGAGACAATGCCTCATTTTGTCACCCCAGCTGGAGTGCAGTGGCACAATTATGGCTCACTGAACTACTTTGACATCCAGGGCTCAAGTGATCCTCTGACCTCAGCCTCACAAGGAGCTGGGACCACAGCACATACCACCACACCCATCTAATTATTGTATTTTTTTGTAGAGACAGACTTTCACTATGTCCCCCTAGGCTGATCTCAAGCTCCTAAGCTCATGCAATTCCCCTGCCTAGGCCTCCTAAAGTGCTGGGATTACAGGTGTGAGCCATGGTGCCCAGCCTTGAGAATCATTGATGTTAGCTAATAAATATACATATGTTTTTAGAGAGTTGGTTCAAGTTCTTTGAGGCATCACTCTTATATTTTTAATTTTTAAATTATACATAATTGCTGTACAGATTAATGGAGTACATGTGATATGTGTATGTATACATACAGTGCATACTGTATACATACAGTGCCTATATATATGTATACATACAGTGCATATCGATCAAATGGGGTAATTGCGATATTCATTGGGATACCTCAAACATTTGTAATTTCTTTGTTTTAGGCATCTTTTTGTGGACAATCTTTTTTAATTAGAACATGCCATTTTCTTAAGCATCAAAGTAAAATTTTATCTTTAAGTGGATAAGCAGCATATATGCTCTTGTTTAACTTTCTGATTTCTGTAAACTGAAAATTTTATGAATAAATTGGAATTATAAATAAAAAAATTTGTAAGCAGCAAGATAAGTTGATTTTTAAAATTTCATTGTGTCACCTTCTTTATTTTAGTCTAGTTTAAAAATGACTTACAAAATAGAAATGAAAATACTGAGTTGTGATTTAATTATATTTTGAATTTGACAAATAAAAATCCCTGTACAAAAATTAATTAAATTCAATTTAACAAATATTTATTCTGTTTCCCCAATGTTTAATATACATTGCCAAAGAAAGAAAGAAAGAGAGAGAGAAAAAAAAACGAGGGAGAGAAAAAAATCAGTTATGTCCATCACTCTCAAGCTCACCAGAAAGGTTTAATAACATTTATAAACTGATGCTATAAATAAAACTTTACAGTCAGTCTGCTTCCATCACTATTATCCATGGTAATGATTAGATAGTCTAATTACCAGTTAAGTGTGGATAATGACACATCTTTATGGATGGAAATCTTCATAGAAAAAAGACTGAAAAATTACTTGGAACCAAGTCCTTTGAAAGGAATGCACACAGACTGCTAAGGCATTCCTATTCGAAGTAGAAAATATCAATTTTATATGTAACTGAAGAAGTAAAAAATTGTATCTACTTAAAATAGAACCTTTTCTTTAAAAAAAGATAACTTTATCAAAGGTCAAATTCATAAAAATAGAAAAGTCCTATGGATTTATTAAATAGTATTGAAATATCCTTGGAGAATGTTGTGCAGAGGGAAGATCAGGGAATGCCCTGGGAATAAGCAGACTAGGCTATTATCTGAATCATGCACTTGCTAACAGAGTATTCTTGTGAAACCCTCTTATATATCTGTTTATCAAGTTACCTCCACTGGAAAATCACGGTTTTGCAATAAAAGCCTCTCAAAGTCTAAATTTACTCTCAAAAAATCTATTATTATGATCCATATGAAAATCTGTTTTAGAATCCACATACAGTCAAGAAAAGAATTTAACGAATAAAAATATTTCAAGAAACTTATGTATAAATCATTCAATGCAGAGTTACTTGTAACAGTCAATAAACGAAAACAAAGCATGAGTAGTAACAAGAAATTGCGTTAATAAATTCAGATATATCAATTTCATGAGAATAATATGCAGCCATTTAGATTGTATTTTTCAATTATATTTAGGTGTGAGGAATATGTGCATGTTAGAATATTTTATCAAATATATTAGTTTATAACTTATTGGTACCATATGATTTTAATGTAATTAAATAATCATGTATCTATATGCATATATAGTTAAAACTTAGTTAAATATATGCACACATAGACATGGATTTCTATGTGTTAAAATATAGATAACTAAACATAGTACATCTTCCTATAAAATAAATCAAAGACAGAAACATTAAAATATTAATGCTTATGTCTAGATACAGAAACCATAAGTATATATAGATGCTTCTCAACTTACTTTGGAGCTACATTATGATAAATTCATTGTAAGTTGAGAATATCGTATATTACAAATGCATTTAGTACATGTAACATACTCAACTACAATTGGGCAAAATCATCTAACAAAAAGTCTATTTTATAATGAAGTATTGACTATTTTGTGTAATTTATTGAATACTATATTGAAAGTGAAAAACAGATTGGTTAATGAGTATTCAAAGTACATTTCTACTGAATATCTATGGTTTTCACTCCATCGTAAAGCTGAAAGATTGTTAAATTGAATGAAATGAATCATCATGATTGTCGGTATTCTTTATTACAGTTTCTGTATTTTTTATTTTCCTATAATAAGTATTTACTGGTATTAGTTTAGAGAGAAAATAATGATTACTTAATATTTTAGTCAATATTTGAAATTTTGAATATTTACAATATGCAGATATTATGGGGGTTTTATATGTACTTTTTTACAACTATGACATGTAAAGCTGAGTAAAGAGAGACTTAAGGATATTGTTCTCATTTCTATGGAATGGAATAATGTCTATCATTTTAAATAAAAGTTAGGAGAGGTTTTAATGAAATAAAAAGTACTTAGTATGTAACAATATGCCTTCTTGTAAAAAATGCAATAAAATAATATGTAAAATATTAATCAAGGTAACAAGTTTTTTGTATTTCTGTAAAAGTCATTTCTATTTAAAAAGAAAATTGTATCGTAAAAAGAATGAAGCTCTTCATGAATCAACTGTGAGATCGTGTAAAAAGAAAAACAAATGGTTTATCAATATAGGATAGAGAACATAAGAGGGGAAATGATCATTTGTAAAATAAAGAATGGAAGTTGAGGTCCAGTTTTTACATTACTGTGTATGATGGATGAGTTAATTCCTCTGACTAATGAACCAAGTCTTTCTCTTGGCCAAAACTAATGAACTAGGATGTTTTGCAGATTCAATATTGTATGGCAGTCACTCCTCTGAAATAGACATGTGCCTTATGACAGCAATCGGATGTTAAGTAATGATCATGTGAAGCCTTACCTGAAGTCACTCATTTTTTTTCTTAAAGTGTTTAGAAGATCATGAAAATGGGATAAGTAGAATATAGCTAGGAAATATAGGAAATTAACTGGTTTCATAAACATATGAGACATTTTTTGTCATTGCAGAGGATTACAGTTAAAATTAGAAACACACCTTAGCAATATTATTTATATAATTTTAATATGATTATAACAGCTTTTATTCAATCTTTACTTTTATTATCTCAAGTACATCCTATAATCTAATGAGGATAAAAACACAGGAGATACTCTTCTATTTGAAGAAGAAAGAAGCATGGTAGAGTAATCCTGAATGACAAAGAAGTCCCTGAGAAATACAGAACAGGAAGAGACACCAGAATATCTGATGAATCATACTTTATTTGTCTCTTAAACATAATTCACAAGGTTTTTCTGGCATTCTCAATAGATATTTAGACATCAAAGATACCTGGACAGTGAAGATCACTTTTGTTAGTAATGAGTTCCATTATCCATACACAATTCATGAACTATAAAACATACAAAAATAGGAAGGGCCAAAAGAGAATGAACAATGCTTTGATGCTACAAAACATTTCTTGATTTACTATTGCTTATTTATAATTGACCAAGCCTTCCAGAAAAATGTGTTTGCTTTAAATCGTGCCTGAAACTCTTATGTCAAAATCCAAAAGACTTCTAGGTGTATGTATTTCAAACCATATAGCAATTGGTAAATAAATAAATAAATAAAATTTAGTTCAGGCAGTACAGGCCAGTAAATTGTTTAGGGCAAGCATTCTCAAAATTACTTTCCAGCGTATGCAAATAACCCTTCCACAGCTAAGAAAATGTAAAGTTACTTAACAAACACGTAGAGAACATGCTACAGGCAAAGTTGGGCAAAGTCGATTCAAATTTCACAGTTAAATGGAATTTCTGTCCCGCTTTCAATTATTCACCTGCATATTCATTTTATAAAGAAAAACTCATGTATTCTTCATAAAAACTCCCTAAAATAGTACAATTATTATGCCCACTTTATAGATGAGGAAAATAACATATGCAGAGGTTTAGAAACTTGTCAAGTTACACAGCTAGAAGTGGCTGATCTGGGTTACAAATCCTGCAGTCAAGCTTCAGTCAGTTCTTTTTTTTTTTTCTTTCTTAAATTTTATTTTATTTTAAGTTCCAAGGTACAGTGTAGGATGTGCAGGTTTGTTACGTAGGTAAATGTGTGCCGCTGTGGTTTGCTGCACTCTCTCTTTCTCTCTCTCTCTCTCTATCTCTCTCCCTCTGTCTCTATCTCTCTCCCCGCCCCCCTCGAGATAAGGTCTAAATCGATCTTCCAGGCTGCAGTGCAATGGCACACTCTTAGCTCACTGCAGCCTCAAACTCCCACGCTCAAGCGATTCTCTCATCTTAACTTCCTGAGTAGCTAGTACTCCAGCCATAACCACCATACCTGGCTAAAGAGATCATATCTCACCATGTTGCCCAGACTGGTCTCAAACTCCTGGGCTCAAGCCATCCTCCTGCCTCAACCTCCTAAAGTGCGAGGATTTAGGTGTGAGTTACCACACCTGGCCCCAATCCCATGTCTTCAACAGTAATTGTTCTCTTTCATTAAGCCGATTAAATACTTTCCTTGATGGACATCTATCACTACGATGGGCTTCCAGATTTTTCAGAATGAACAGAATCACATCATTCTAGTTACTATGACATAGATTCACTACAGTAAATACAAATATATGCAGAAAACTTACTCTGGGATCAAAATGACACAAGAAAGGTATGGCTGGATGTGATTTAAAGTGACTTCACTGACACAGATGATCAAATTCTGGCACCTAATTCCTATTCTCCTTGGGATGGAGGCTTCATTTCTTTCAGATGCCTTCCTAGAAAAGCTGAGGAGGTGCAGTCCACATTTTTTCCTATGGGAAATGTCTTCTACTTAAATATAAAAATAATGACTGAAGTGATCAAGTCACTAATTTCTCCAGCCTACCCTCCCAGGTCTGTTTTAAAGGCCTTTAGCTGAGTGATTGCTGGACACATGAGGGGGGGAAATCTTTGACCTTCTACAGCCTGGCCAATTGTATTTTGCTTTTCAGTTTCATTTCAGGACTTCCTGATTTTCTTTCTAACTGATGAATCTCTCTCATAACTGTAGAAAGTCTAGGGATTTCTGTCTTAGTTTCATTTTCTTTTTTTTTTTTTTTTTGCTTTATGAACCAATTCTGGCTTAATTGATTATGTATTTGCTGCTGTTGATTTAACATTGTGGCTCTTCTTTTAATAAACTAGTTCCTTCGAAATGCTTCTTTAAAAAAAATGTTGCACTAACATCTCAATTGTAACCTGAAATTTTAATAATTTATCTCATACTTACATGAAAGATAGTCTTCTTTATGTGTTCTCTCTCCAACTTGCTACATTTCCTGTCACTATTCATCTATTTTATTGATGCATTTCCTTCATAATTTCTTAAAGGGAATTCATTCTTGGTCTCTAACTGATGATATAGTTAGAAAATTTATATTTTTGTTTGGTTTATTGACTTGCGTATTTCTTCTGTCATGCTCTATTGGGTAGTTTTAAAAAATTATGTTCTTATGTTCCCTAATTCTATAGTGTAATATCCTGTTTCAAGAAACACTAACACTAACCCAGCTAATATATATATATATATATATTTCATAAGCCTCATCCTTTTCCGGATTTTTGTCTACTCTTCACATAAGCCACATCTGCATACACATTGTCTCAGCTCTTTGTACACTTGCATTTCTGTTGTTTGTCCTTCTCACTTATGACAATGCCACACATATATCTTTTAAATATATATACATATTTCAAAATGGTATTAAGTTTTTTGTCTCAGAATTTACCTTTGATTACTACTATGATTCTTCAAATTAATAACTTAAAGTGATGACATCTCTCCTCATTTTTAGATATGCCTAACTTGCATTTATTTTCTCCTGTGAGGTTTCTAGCATTTTTGCTCCATTTGAAGTGAAATATACACAGATCCAATTTCATAAAGTCCCCAAATGGCATGAGATCAGATGTAACACCTTTGGCACTTGGAACCTGACAATGAATTTCCAGCTGACAATATGTGTAGGCTCATCCTGGTCATTCACTAATAGTGAATTTTATGTTTTTTTTTTTTCTTGTTCTACTTATTTAAAAAGCTGTTGATTAGGAATGGGCAAAGTTGATTCAAACATCAGAGTTATGTAGACTGTCTGCCCAGACTTCAGTTATTTAACTGCATATTCATAGTCTTCTACTCAAGTATGAAGAACAGGTCTTTAATCATCAGAGAACATTTTATTCATTTTGTGTCTCCCTGATGTACATGTAATATAAAGTGTCTCCCTGGAAAAGTCCAGATGTATGTGGTTTGCCATATCAGTGATTTAACCACAATTCTGTAATTAATCATGTCTTTACTTTTTTTACATTTTACCTATGAATGTTCTGTCTTTCAAAAAGTATATAGCATTGGAAACAGCAATGGCTTACAATTCAAAATTTTTTTTACTATTATATAATATGGCATTCTTTGGAGGCTTACTAATTAATTCATTAAAAGGGGTGGCACAGCTGTAAAAATATTTCCTCTGGGGCACTATGAAGTGAATTAAAATGTAGAAAATGAGTGAATTCAATGGATCAATGAATTTATGACCACTTATTTTTTGTAAAGAATGATATCTACTAGTAAGGGGAAAAACAAATGATAATAACAACTATAAAAACAATTTTGTGGAGCTCTATGACTCTATTTTTGTTTCTGCTATGTAGATATTTCTTTCTTTGGTACTAAGATTACATTAATTACTGTAGACTCTTAGATATGCTTTGTTTCCTTTAATGAGTGACTTTGTGAAAAATCCTTATTTTACTCTCAAATATGCAAAACTTAAATTACAAAAACCCAGTTATGCCTTGATTATCTGAAATTTATACTTTCTGTTAGTAAGTCTTAGTTCTCTTTTCACCACAGCCTCAACCAAATACTCTTTAAGCATTTTTTTTTTCCTTACGCATTCTTAATATAATGAACTGTGTCTTTGGATGTCTGTAGTAAATTTTATCTTTCTTAATGTGACTCTTCTGACCCATTCTGGGATTTGGGAAGACTAATCACCAAAAAACACTCAGTTTATGAGTAAATCATGGCAATAAACATTTTGATCATTTCCTTTATGTCTTAGTCACTATGCAGATGATACGTATGTGATCAAATAGAAATGGTATCTATTCTCTCAAAATGTATATTTTTTAACATGGAGTTTTCTTTAGTTGTCTTAATCTTCATTATTTTCTCTATTCTTTAATGACTAGAATAGAGAAAAATACAGTAGAGATGCAATCTTTATTTAAAAACAAAGATTTCAGTGGAAGGATAATCAGAACTAGTCACTTTTACAACTCTTATTTAATTAGCGTCCCAACATCGTTGCAAGCAATGGTATAGGAAATTCTGGAATAAGACATTTTCTGACGTACTAATCAAATTAAGGAATTATAGGATAAATAAGATCATAATTTGGATTATTGACCAAAAGAAGGGAGAGGCAAAGTAATAGAATGGTAAGCAAAACACAGAGAAATTAAATACTGTTGGAGTTCGTGAGTAATATACTGGAAGAATGTTACTTTCTGGATATGATGTTTCAGCATAATTGTGATAAAAAAATATTTTAAATACAAAAAATACATGTGAAAGTGTGTGTATGTGTGTGTAAACTTATCAAATCAGAGAAAAAAGTAAATTTGAGCAAAAACAAATTGCCTTCTAGGATGGCCAAACCATAGCTCACCACCTAGTTTTGTTAATTTGTGAGCTAAGAATTGTTTAGCATTGTAAATAGTTAAAAGAGAAAGAGATAATACTTTTCACCTTTGAAAATTATATAATTTTTAAATCAATTGATTATATATATTTAGGTTTATTGGTAGACTTTCAAATTCTATTCCACTGCTTTCTGTGTATATGCTTATACCAGTACCATACAACTTTTGGTAATTACAACGTGGGAGTCCTACAAGTTCATTTTTCTTTTTCAACTGTTTTGGCAATCTGGTGTCCTTTGTGATATCATATGAATGTGAGAACCAGCTTTTTCATTTCTGAGTGATCAGCTTTTCCATTTTGGGGGTATTTGCTATTACTAGTGTGGGGAACGGAGGGGGGCATGTCCTCTAACACTCTGGATTGTGTGTTTCGATTTGAGTGTCCTATTGCCACCTTTTCAACTCTCTCCATCAACAGTTTTGAGCATTCCTACATTCCTTCTTATAAACCTAAACTTGTACATTTAGTTTTTTCTCCCAGGTTCAAGTGATTCTCCTGCCTCAGCTTCCCAAATAGCTAGAATTACAGGCATGCACCACCACACCTGGCTAATTTTTGTATTTTTAATAAAGACATGGTTTTACCATGTTGGCCAGGCTGATCTGTAATACCTGACCTCAAGTGATCTGCAATACCTGACCTCAAGTGATCTGCTTGCCTTGGCCTCCCAAAGTGTTGGCATTACAGGCTTGAGCTACCGTGCCCTGCCTTTAATTTTTACAACATGTAATCTTGCACATCTAATGAGCATTTTCTCAGAAAGTGTATATTCTCTCTTGCTCCAAATACAAACCTAAATAATTCATTGGCATTTGTTGTTCTTTTTTTTTTTTTAAAAAAAATGGAGTCTCACTCTGTCGCCCAGGCTGGAGTGCAGTGACACAATCCTGGCTCACCGCAACCTCTGCCTCCTGGTTCAAGCGATTCTCCTACCTCAGCCTCCTGCGTAGCTGGGATTACAGGAGCCCGCCACTACAACCAGCTAATTTTTTGTATTTTTAGTAGAGACAGGGTTTCACCATGTTGGCCAGGCTGGTCTCAGACTCCTGACCCCATGATTCGCCCACTTTGGGCTCCCAAAGTGCTGGGATTACAGACTGAAAGTTCTTTTCTGAACAACACAGTATTTGAAAGAACATCTCTTCCCCTTTCTGTTCTGTCAAGACAAAAGAGCTTCAGGGTAGCTCTCTCCTCACTGCCATGCATGGTGCTGTGTATTGTATTCTCTGAACGGTTGGTCTGCGAAGAATAATTTTAAGGGGAGAGGAATAATAATAAATTTTTTCTCATTTAACACTTCCCATACTTGGGAGATAGTCTTTAAAAGCATTATATCTTAGAAGTAAACACTGACAGTGAATACGATATAAAATGCTCCTTCTCTTGAGATAATTTGTTCAATTCTGTTTTAGAAGGAAGGGAATGTGATAGGTTCCTTAAGAATGAACTTCTGCTTGGTGATACACAATTAATGAGAAATCTCCACATATGATATACAGTTTTCTCTAACTTTTATTTGCAACACAATCGACAGTATTTTCTTTTTATTAAAAATATTTTTATGTTTATTTTCATGAGGAGGTTGAAAATTTATTTTTAGATTGTTGACATATTGAATCAAAAGTAAATAAACATTTTCTTACTTGTTTCTCTAGGAGAGAAAACATATGAACAAAGATATTTTTATTAAAGTAGTTATAGGACAAATAAGAATGTGAAATGGTTGTATAATACATGGATATTTATTTAATTTCAACTGCTTATAAGTAATGAGATTATCAAATAATATAGTTATGTTGAATAAACATTTTATTAGCAATATTTTAGGTTGAATTATAACATTTTAGTCAGTTAAAAATTAAACTTACAAATCACTAAGTAAAAAGCACACCATGGGCTCTAGAAATCTCTTTATCCTGAGGAAACTATGAAAAGAAAAAGAGAAAGATTATTTCTTTTATTGCATTCCAGGTAATTAGCCCTAAAGAAGCTGAAATGAAAGTAGGTAAAAAGAAAGATGGAAGTTGGCTTACATATTACAGAGAAAATTATCTGATTTTAAAGTATGTTAGAGAAATCATAAAGTGATGATTTTTGGATTATATTCTTGCTTATGTTATTGACACAGATAAGATGTATAATTAAAGATAGAGTCATCATATTCAAACAATTAGATAAGATTATTCTGTCACTCAAATACCTAATCTATTTTATAGGTAAAATTTTATATTTTATAAAATATTACCTATTTCCTATATTTTATAGATAGAATGCCAATTTTATTTATAGCTCACTTTACAAATAATTTTCTTTTTAAATTATATTGAAAAAATGATTTTATTAAAGATGTTACACATTTGTTATATTTAATTACAATTTACGTATTCCACTTCATCCTTTGTAGTAATTGCTTATAGCTGAAGTCTAATACTAGCTTTTGGTCTGATAATGATGGTAAGCGTTATGTGCTCCTATTTTCTGAATAAAAATTGTTAAAGAATAGAATAAATCTTGGCATGAAAGTCCTAGGACCCTAAACACACCCACGTTGAACTTGTCTCCTGCAGCTTTCTCTTCTAAGAAATTTTATTATATTGTGTAATAAAGGGAAGCATTGCCAAACAAATAATGAAAAAGGACAAACCTAAATTTGACTTTATCTTTTTGTTTAAAATATACATTGTTTGCAACATTTATAATCTTTTCACCGACCAGAGCTGAGAAAGCTGAAAATCATTTGAAAAAGAGGCATTATGCTGAATCATCAATGCCTACTGCTTACTAGCCAGAGTAGGTAAATCTCTAAACAACTGTCTGCAACTAACAGCCTGGTGTCCACTGGTGGATTTCTATATAGAACACTATAAATCCATTTGTCAATGCAGAGAGTCTGTTTCAGTTAATTACCTATATAGTAACAGCTATGGATGAGAACAAAACAGGAAAGGAATGGAATACACTTTGAGTACAATCTTAATTGAGGCCTTACTTGTTACAGGAACTGTGAAGAAAAGCTTTAGGAGAAGATGGAAGTTTTGATAGAACTTTTATATAACTTGTAGATAATTAAGGAATAATGTGTAACTCTCCCTACTAGTTAGAATTCTCCACTTATGAATATTATATTTATCTATGCCTCCTTTTATGTCCTTAACTAAAGTTTTATAATTTTCTAAATAAATATAGTATACATATGTATACTATCTTATAATTTATATTACTATTTTATATGGGATTTAAAAAATTAAATTTGTTTCTAGTATTTGCAGTACTATTGAATTCTGTGTATGAATCATGTTCTTTCAGTTTAAATTTTTTTTTTGAATTTTGGTTTATTTTGTGGTTTGACCAGTAAATAATAAAAATTTGATTTTCTTTCTTTTCAACCAATAAGTATCACCTTTGTTTACCCATATTATTTTACTAGGATTCTTATTTAAATATTAAATATAATCACAACAAATATGATTTTCTGTCCTTTTAATTTATATACGGAAACATTACCTGCTTCACTATTAAGTATAAGGCTTGGACAGATTTTGGAAAATAACCATTACCCACTGAAGGAAGTTCTCTTTTGGTCTTAGTGTTTTAATATATTTTGTCATAAAAAAATTTTTGGATATAAGAAGTTTTTCCAATTTTTGTGGGTTTTTAAAATTTCTTTAACTTAACATAATGCCTGACAAATATAGATTTTTTTCATTTTAACTTATTTATGAAATTGTGGAATCAATTCTACTTGGTCATGATAGTTCCTCTTTTTCAATGACTATAACATGGCCAGCTAAGATGGTTTTCTATTCTTATACATGAAATGATTGCTAATTAATCCAAAGAACATTTTCTTATGCTAAATATCTGGACTTTGTCATGATCAACCCTAAATATATCTTTAACTCCATAGAAGCAATCTTGTGGAAAGCCTATTTTTGTCTTTCTCAGGTTCTGCCACTTTTTAGACCAAAGGTTGGCAAACTTTTTGTGTAAGGCCCACATAGTGAATATTTTAAGCTTTGAAAACCGTATGGTTCTTGTCTCAAAGACATAAGTCTGCTGTTACATCACAAAAGCAGCCAGAGACAATATGTTACATGAATGTAACTATTTTTAAGCAATAATTTATTATGGACATTGAAACAAATGTTGACAGAATTGAAAGGCGAACTAGACAATAATAGTGATTTAAATACCCCACTATCAATAATGGATAGAACATCTACACAGAACTGCAATAAGGAAATTGAAGACTTAACACTACAAACCAACTATACCTAACAGACACACAGAATATTCCACACAGCAACAGAATAATGTATATTTATCTCAGGTGCACATACATTAGGCCATAAAACAGTTCTTGACAGAATTTAAAATATCAGAATTCCATAAAAAGTATATATTTCAGTCACAATGAAATGAAATTAGTAATCAAAATCAGAAGGAAGACTGGAGAATCAGGTGAAAATTAAACAACATACTCTTAAGATATAGGTCAAAGAACAAATCAGTGGAGCAATTTGAAAGTAGTTGGAGATGAATGAAAACAATAGCAAAATTATGGAATCCAGGAAAAGCAGTGCTCAAAAAGAAATTTATAGCTGTACATGCCTATAGAAAAAAAAAGTACTTAAATCAGTAACCTAACTTTATACCTTAAGAAACTAAAAAAAAATAAGAGAAAACTAAACCCAAAACAGGCAAAACAAAAGAAAAAAATTGGAATAGAGATAAACAAAATAGAAAAATAATATAATCAATAAACCAAATGTTTGTTTGTTGAAAAGATCATCAAAATTGATAAGCCTTTAGCTAGACTAAGAAAAATGAGTGAAGATACATAACTCAAATAAGAAATGAAAGCAGGGGCCAGGCACGGTGGCGCATGCCTGTAATCCCAACATTTTAGGAGTCAGAGACAGGCGGATCACCTGAGGTCTGGAGTTTGAGACCAGCCTGGCCAACATGACGAAACCCCATCTCTACTAAAAATACAAAAATTATCTGAGTGTGGTGGCAGGGACCGGTAATCTCAGCGACTTAGGAGGCTCAAGTGGGAGAATTGCTTGAACCGTGTGGCAGAGGTTGCAGTGAGCAGAGATTGCACCACTGCACCACTGCACCACTCTAGCCTGGGTGACAGAGTGAGATTCCGTCTCAATAAAACAAAAACAAAAACAAAAATACAAACAAACAACAACAACAAAAGAAATGAAAGCAGAGCCATTACTAGTGACCCTACAGAAACTAAAAAAATGATAAGGAAATTGCCTTATAATACTTTTACATATTGTGCTTTTTTTTATGCACGATATGACTGTACAAGTAAATAAGTAAGCAAACATCTCCCAACAAAAAAACTTTTATGATCTACTTACTGGTGATTTCACTTATTGATAAATTCTTCCAAACAAAAAAGAATCAACACCAATCCTATTCAAGTTATTCCAAAACATGGAAAAGGGCAGGGCACTTTCTAACACATTTTATGGGGCCAGCATTGCCCTGATACCACACAAAGATTTTACAGGAAAATAAAACTATAATCAATATCCTTATTAATACAGACATAATAATCCTCAACAAAATAATAAAAAATCATATTTAAGAGCACATTAAAAGAATGACACATGCTGAAAATGTGTGATTTATTTCATGAATGCAATAATGATCAACATAAGAAAATCAATGTAATGCTCCACAGTGCTAGGACAAAGGGAAAAAAATCTCGATAGATGCAGAAAAAGAAATTTGACAAAATTTAATACCCCTTATGATGGAAACTCTCAACAAACTAGGAATAGAAGGGAGTTTCCTTAACATGATAGAAGGTGTTTATACAAAACTTATAGCTAATATCATACTCAATGGCAAAAAGACTGAAAGCTTTTTTCTACAGCCAGAAACAAAATAAGGATGAGCAAGTTTACTACTGATGTTTCACAGTGTATTGAAAGTCCTAGCCAGTGAAAATAGGCAAGAAAAATAAAAAAGGGATCCAGAGAAGAGAAGTAAATGAGCGGTGGCTCATTCCTGTAATCCCAGCACTTTGGAAGGCTGAGGCGGGCGGATCACGAGTTCAGTTGTACGATACCAGCCTGACCAACATGGAGAAACCCCATCTCCACTAAAAACACAAAAATTAGCCAGGCGTAAAGGTGCATGCCTGTAATCCCAGCTACTCAAGAGGCTGAGGCAGGAGAATCCCTTGAACCCGGGAGGATGAGGTTGCTGTGAGCTGAGATTACACCATTATACTCCAGCCTGGGCAACAATAGTGAAACTCTGTCTCAAAAAAAAAAAAAAAAAAAAAAAAAAAAAAAAAAAAAGAAAAAAAAAAAAAATAATTAAAGAGTCGGACA
>CAUYLG010079223.1:0-42591 GCA_963573385.1 Cacajao melanocephalus | reverse complement strand
CGTCCCCCCCCCCGCCCACCTGGCCCGCACGCGCCGGCCTGGACACCGACCCAGCTCATACTATCATGGCGGCGGGAACGCGCTGGCTGGGACACGGTCACTCTTGCTGGTCAGATGGCGGCGGGAACGCGCTGGCTGGGACACGGTCACTCTTGCTGGTCAGATGGTGGCGGGAACGCGCTGGCTGGGACACGGTCACTCTTGCTGGTCGGTCACTATTGGATGCTGCCACAGCTGACGGGCATGATGCTGCCCATGCACACGATTTCACATGGGTTCTTGCTGCCTTTTTGTCTCGGGGTCACCTGTCAGAGCCACAGTCCTGAGTGGGAACGTTCGATAGGCTGAGCTTAGCTCTTGTGCTCCCATAGCACACACCTAGTTGCCGGGGGATGGGAAGAAGGGATATCTGCATCCTTGAGGTTCTCTTAGTGGCAGGGAGGCCCATCACGACTCCCACTGTGAGGAGTTCCCTGAACATGGCATGGGGATTTGGTACCAGATGGCCAAATAAGTGACAGATGCCCTCGGTACATGATAATTGAAGGAGCAAGTGTGGATCCTTGTTGAAGAGGGAGGCCGGTTTTGTTTCATTTTATTTATTTTTTTGAGACAGAGTCTCACTCTGTCGTCCAGGCTGAAGTGCGAGGGCGTGATCTTGGCTCATCGCAACCTCTGTCTCCTGGGTTCAAGTGATTCTCCTGCCTCAGCCTCCTGAGTAGCTGGGATTAGAGGCACCCACCACCACAGCTGGCTAATTTTTGTACTTTTAGTAGAGACAGGGCTTGCCATCTTGGGCACGCTGGTCTAGAACTCCTGACCTCAGGTGATCCACCCGCCTCGGCCTCTCAAAGTGTTGGGATTACGGGCGTGAGCCCCTGTGCCTAGCCAGGAAGCCAGGTTTGAATGTCAGGTCTGAACCCCCAAACAGGAAATGATTTCTGGAATCAGAAAGACAGTGGGGAGAGCAGGAACAGGTCAGGCAGCTGAGGCGCAGGCACCAGGCCATGTGGGGGCTGGGTGTCAGTTCTTGTCCGGGGACTGCCGACAGTTTGGGCTCAGAGATTAGACAATGAACTTTGGAACCAGCCAGATCTGGGTGTGAATTCTAGTTCCTAACTGTGTGGTCTTGGATGAGTGATTCCATGCGACTTTCATCCCTTCCACTATGAGGATCATAACGCCTGCTTTATAAGGTTGCTGTGAAGTTTAGATGACATCGTGCGTGAAGCCCCTAGCCTGAGTCTAGCACATGGGAGGCCTGGGAAGGGTTGCCGTGCTCCTCACGCGCTCTGCCCCATTGTCCCTTCCTGTCCTCTGCCTGTGGCGAGCTCACAGGCCAGATGGGCTGAAAGGACCACCTGGCTCCCTTGCCCTCCAGGTCCGCCGTGAACTCCATGCCCACGTGCCTCTCCTCCAGGTCTCCTTACTGCACGTCAGGAGAGGCTAGCGGACATCAGCTGTAACCAGGCATGTTTCGTACGCCAAAAGAGGGGGCTCCCCATGGCCCGGGCCCCCACCAGCAGACTGGAGCTGCGTTGCTGTGTGGAGAGGTACCCAGAAGTTTCTCATGAAGGGCAGCCGGCCCAAGCCCCTCACCCCAGATGTGGTAACAGGACCCTAGCTCCTGTATACTGGAGTATATGTGTGGGGAGGGGCTTCACCTGTTCCCAGAGGTGTCCTTGGACTCACCTTGGTACACGTTCTGTGTTTCAGTAAAATGAGACCTGATCACCCATCTGTGTGCTTCCATCCTGCCTTAAACTTCACTCCTCAGGGCCCAGAGGCTGTCTATTGACCTGTATGCTCTCGTCATCTTTGCAGTCTAGGGGTTGTGTATGTTCTCACGGCTCCCTCCCTCCTTCCACTGCCCCAGGTCTTGCTTTGGACTTTGATTAAGCATTTACTGAGACTGGCTTGGAGCCGGTGGAGTAGTGAGCAACAGCACGGCAGAGGCCACCTCTGTTCATCTCAGTATCCCCTGAGCTAGCAGGGCATCGAGCCTGTGGTAAGGACGCAGAGAATGTGGAATGGACCTGAATTTCAAGTTCTGGACACAAGCAGATTTAAAAGAAAGTCTGCAATACTTGATTATTCCTCTCATATCTTACAACTTACATGTTATTATGTTTTAAAATTAAATGTGGTTTACTTTTTTTATAAAAGTAAAACTTGGCCACGTGCAGTGGCTCATGCCTGTAATCCCAGCACTTTGGAAGGCTGAGGTGGGCGGATCGCTTGAGCTCAGGAGTCTGAGACTGGCCTGAGTAACATGGTGAAACTCCGTCTCTACAAAAATACACAAATTAGCTGGGTGTAATGGTGCACACCTGTATCCCAGGTACTCGCGTGGCTGAGGTGGGAGGATCACTTGAACGCGGGAGATGGAGGTTGCAGTCAGCTGAGATCACACCTTTGCACTCCGGTGACAAGGTGAGACCCAAAAAATAAATGAATAAAGATAAAAACAAATAAAATAAAAGTAAACCTTGCTTATGATTTCAAAATTTTAAAAAATTCCAAAGACCAAGCAAAGTAAGAAGTAGGAAGAGGAGAAAGAAAAAGTTTTCTATAATCCCACCTCTTATACACGACAGTTTTTTTTATTTTATTACTATTTTTTGAGACGAAGTTTCGCTCTTGTTGCCCAGACTGGAGTGCAGTGGCGCGATCTTGGGTCATGGCAACCTCCACCTCCCTGATTCAAGCGATTCTTCTGCCTCAGCCTCCCAAGTAGCTGGGATTATAGGCATGTACCATCACATCCAGCTAATTTTTTAACTTTTAGTAGAGACGGGGTGTCTCCATGTTGGATCAGGGTGGTCTTGAACTCTTGACCTCAGGTGATCCACCTGCCTTGGCCTCCCAAAGTGCTGAGATTACAGGCGTGAGCCACTGCGCCTGGCCAACAATTTATTTTTTTAAATTGAGACAGAGCCTTACTCTGTCATCCAAACTGCAGTGCAGTGGTGCTGCCATAGCTCACTGTTGCCTCCACCTCCCAGGCTCAGGTGATCCTCCCACCTCAGTCTCCCGAGTAGCTGGGATTACAGGTACCTGCCACCATGCCCAGCTATTTTTTTTTTTTTTGTATTTTTAATAGAGACAGGGTTTTACCATCTTGGCCAGGCTGGTCTGGAGCTCCTGACCTCGTGATCCACCCACCTTGGCCTCCCAAAGTGCTGGGATTACAGGTGTGAGCTGCCACGCCCGGCGGGCCTCCACATTTCTAAAATCGAAGTTCTGATCTTTTCCTCTGCACCTGCCTCACCTGCATCTTCGCCATCTCAGTTAATGTCAGTTGCATCCTTCAGCTGCTCAAGCCGACATCCTCAGCACTGTTCTTCAGTCCTCTCTCTCACATTCTGCACCGGGAAATTCTGCTGGCTCTGCTGCCATCGAACTATGCCCAAAATGTGGCCCCTCCTCAGCATCACCACTGCTGCCACCGAGATGGTCCACGATGCCGGCATCTCTCACCTGGACTACTGCGTCTCCCTGTTTCCAGCTCTGCCTCCACCCCAGTCTAGTCCCAGTGTGTCAGCCAGGGCTGTCTTTTTACAGCATAAGGCAGACCACACCACATCTTTGCTGAAATCCTCCATTTCACGCAGAAGAAAAGCAGAGTTCCGATAAGGGCTGCAAGCCGTGCGTGACCCTGTGTGTGACCTGCACCCTCCTTGCCTCCTTCATTTGCTCTCTGTGCTGCAGCCACACTGATGTCTTTCCTGTCCCTTGAGTGCACCGAGCTGCTCTTGCCTTGGGCCTTTCTGCGCGTCGTTCAGTCTGCTCAGAAGCCTTCTCCTCTAGATATCCGCTTGGCCAACCCTCTACCCCCACCTTCATTTCCCTTCTCGGTGAGGTCTACCATGACCATGCTGCTCACAGATTCAGTCTTCCCTCCTGTATTAGTTTTTGTTTTTGAGATGGAGTCTGGCTCTGACACCCTGGCTAGAGAGCAGTGGCGCGATCTTGGCTCACTGCAACTTCTGCCTCCTGGGTTCAAGCAATTCTCATGTCTCAGCCTCCCAAGTAGCTGGGATTACAGGCACCTGCCACCACGCCTGGCTAATTTTTTGTATATTTAGCAGAGACAAGGTTTCACTATGTTGTCCAGGCTGGTCTCGATCTCCTGGCCTTATGATCCACCTGCCTCAGCCTCCCAAAGTGCTGGTTTTACAGGCGTGAGCCACCGGCCTCCCTTTCTGTATTTTGATGTGCTTTATAGCGCTGATCACAATTGAACATCATACCTGTTTTGTTTTATTATCTGAGTCCTCCAACTAGAATGAAAGATTTTGCCCATTATGGTATCCCTAGTGCCCGGAATGCTACCTGGCACGTACCAGGGGCTCAGTAAACATTCGTTGGATGAATGAAAGAAACAGGAGGCAACATTGACATTGCTGTGAGCAAGGGGAGTGTGAACGTTCAACGGATCCCTTCATTTCTGGAGTAGAGCAGAATGAGTGTCGTAAAGTAGCTTGGACAAAAATAATCCGCTCGTCTTGGCACATCTGTTGAGTACCTGCCGCAGAAGAGAGACTGAGCCACGTGCCACGGAGGATTCAAATCTGTTTCTTCTCCCAGGGATTAAAGTTAGACATGTACAGAAATAACAAATTGAAAGTTACTTACACCGCATATAGCAACAACAGGATGCCTTTAATATGCAGAGAACTCTTACAGAGCCAGAAAACAAAAGGCAAACACATCAGCAGAAAAATGACTAAATAGCCACAGGCAATTCACAGAGGAAGAAATACAAGAGTCGTCTCCTCCCACCATCACCCCACCACAAGAAAGAATGTTTGACTTCACCAGCAAAAACAGGTCAATTAACGCAGTGAGATAGTGCTTACTGTGCATCTCGTACTGATCTATGCTGGGCGCTGGGCGAAGGGGCATCTCAAACACTCCTAGTAGGAATGAAATCGGTGCAGCCTTTCTGGAGGACAATTTAACTGATTTATTTAAAGCCTGAAAAATGTACATACCTTTAATTCAGCAGTTTCATTACTGGTTTACCTTAAGGAAATAATTAAGAATCTGTTCCTATTTATAACAACCAATAGATGAAAAAGACAAAACGAAACACAAATAACCTAAAATCTCCCCATGTAACACTTTGGTTAAACATTATAGTGTTATTTTATGCAATCTATAGAAGTCTTGTTGAAACGTGTATTTATTAAGGTGGAAACAAGTTCACAAAATATTATTTTATCTTCTCTTATTTTCTTAAAATGGAACTTAAATTTTTTTTTTTTTTTTAAATAAAGATGGGGTTTCACCATGATGGCCAGGCTGTCTTGAACTCCTGACCTCAGGTGATCCACCCACCTTGGCCTCCCAAAATGCTAGGATTACAGGCGTGAGCCACCGCGCCCAGCTGGAACTTAAAATTTTTTAAACTCCAAGCTGCCTTTTACACCCTAGAGCTTTCCTCTCCCAAATCAAAGCTACTCCTGTTCCTACCTCCAGGATGAAATCCCCACCTTGGTGTGCAAGGGCCTTCAAGATTTGGCCTCAGCCAACTTCCTTAGCTCCAGGTTCTGTGACCCCACCTTCCATATTCTATGCTCCTTCCACAGGGGGCATCTCGCTAACCCCAGGCACACCTGCTTTCATCTGGAGTTTCTGCCCATGATGATTCATCCCCCTTGTCCCTTCCCCTGGAAAACTATTCATTCCTCAAAGCCCAGATGGCACCTCTCCATGACTTTGTCAGATTCCCTGCAGAGGTGCTGATTTCCTGATCTCTTTACTTGTGTTTCTGTTATGACACTTAACATGCTGTATTATAATGTGCTTATTTTATTTACAAGTTTGTTACATTGCACGTGCTCTGGGACAAGCAGCCGCTAGTATTCGCCAGTCTTCACAGAAGCTGGCATGGAGCCCTCCACGTGAGGGCGCTGATGGGTTGGCTGAGTGACTGAGACGAATGGCGGGCCACGTGAGCAGATGGCCCCAAAACTTTCAGTGAGCTCTGACAGTTAAGAAAATGGCATTCAGTATTGAAGTCAAACAAAACGTAAATTTAATGATATAGTTGTTATGAAGCTGCACTATAATTAGGTATGAATGGAGAGCAGTTTACAAAAGTGACAATAACACCATGGTTATATAAACCCAATTCTTAGTTTTTCTTCTCTTGCTTTGTACCTCCTCAAATTGGTGACACCTAATACAGTGGTTCATGTAATCTTAATTACTGCATACGAGGACACGCATGTACATATAACACGGATTATTGTTATTTTTGGAAGTCAAAAAATTTGTGAAATTTGACTACCTTTAAAAATCTGTAAAATAAGGAATATACAAATCAGAGGCTGAGTGCGGCGGCGCACGCCTGTAATCCCAGCACTTTGAGAGGCTGAGGGGGGCAGATTGCTTGAGGCCAGGAGTTTGAGACCAACCTGGGCAGCATGGTGAAACCCTGTCCCTACTAAAAATAGAAAAATTAGCTGGGCATGGTGGCACGTGGCTGTCATCCCAACCACTCAGGAGGCTGAGGCAGGAGAATTGCTTGAACCCGGAAGGCAGAGGTTGCGGTGAGCCGAGATCGCACCAAGGCACTCCAGCCTGAGCAACTGAGCGAGTCCCTGTCTCAACAACAACAACAACAAAACAAATTAGAAGCATTTGGGAACTAAAGTGTATAATTATGATTGCATGTAGGGGGGTCAATAAAGAGGAAGAAAGAATGTGTGTGTGTGTGTGTGTGTGTGTGTGTTCCTGGAAATGATCAAACTTAGCAGCAGTAATATTACCAAACTGACAGGAGCCAGAAGCACCTGGAGAAAACTCTCCAGCTATTTAAGGTTCTACAGGTGTGTGCATATGAGATAAAACTGTCACATTTTTTATAAAGACAAATGTAAGCGTGGACCTAAACAAGACAGCCCGTCTAAAGTCCCCTGCGACTGCGTGAACTCTGAGTTGGTGAAACTCTGCAGCAATGATGAAGACAGTATGAGGTGGAACTTTTCTGCCCAGAGACCTCATCTGAAGCTTCTGCCACAGCCAGTCCTGCCTTTGTCCTTTGTGAGGGGACTGGCCACCAAATTATGCAAAGCAGTGAATGGAAGCAAATTCCAAGGGCATGCCCTGCACCTTCATGAGTGGGCAGTATATCACTTTCTGGTGCCAGTAAATGCTTAAAGGGGCATATCATGCCAGTTACCTATTACTCATCATCCTGGTCATTAAGCCACTTACTTCAGGCCTGCAGGAAGTTTCTGGAAGGCTCCTTTGAGAGCAGGGAAGAATGGGCAAGGGAATCTGTGTCTCTGGCCAAGCTTTGTCCCAGATAGCTCCCTTTGCCACTCCTGAGCCCACTGAAGGTGTTCCAGCTGCCTGCCACCAGCAGAGGACAGGGGTCTGCACCCTTCTCTCTGCCAAGCAAACTCATGGCTGGCACCCTGGAGAAGAGCTAGTGAGTTCTTTTATTCCAGGCCCAAAGTGACAGAATCCAGACTACTCAGAGCCAGGGAGTAAGCTGGTGAAAATGCATGGTTGCCCCCTTGTCCTTCTAACTGTCCCACTCATGAAGGGGCAGCTCCCTGTCCAGCTAGAGAAGGCTGTCCCCAGGTGCCCTCTCCCTTCCCGTGACGTCTCCTCCTCCCTCGCAGTCAGGGCCTCAGTAGCTTTGACTGGGCTCACCAAGAAAATACAGGACGTCCAGTTAAATGAGAACCTTGGATAAACGATGAACACTTAAAAAAACACAAGAATGTCCAAAATAGTTCATGGGATATCTTTGTACTAAACCAATTATTTGTGGCTAATCTGAAATTTAAGCTGGCCTTCCTGTATTTTCATTTGCTAAATCAAACAGCCTTGCTTTTATTAGTTTTTTTTTTTTTTGAGACGGAGTCTCGCTCTGTCACCCAGGCTGAAGTGTAGTGGTGCCATCTCGGCTCACTGCAACCTCCACCTCCCGGGTTCAAGGGATTCTCCTGTCTCAGCCTCCTGAGTAGCTGGGACTACAGGCGTGCGCCACCACCTCTGGCTAATTTATATTTTTGGTTAGAGATGGGGTTTCACCATGTTGGTCAGGCTGGTCTTGAACTCCTGACCTCAGGTGATCCACCTGCCTCGGTCTCCCAAAGCGCTGGGATTATAGGCATGAACCATCACACCTGGCCCAGATAGCTCTACTTTGAATGTATCCTCTCCCACCAGGGTCCCCACCTCCTCTCTTCTCTCCAATCTGCAGGGCTCCTTCAGGTAGCAAGCCCCCATCGTTCCCCAGGCATCGGGTCTCTTGTCTGCTTCGGGAGAACACATGAACTCCGTCCTCCCGCTTCCTCTGCTGCTCAGTGGGAGCAAGGGAAGCTTAGTGTCTGAAGGTGGATGGGGGAGGAGGGACGTGGGTTTGGGGTGGGCCTGCTTCCTGTTTGCCACTTTGCTTTTGCTCTTTCTGGTTTCCCTTCTCCACAGTTGATGACGCACAGTGCCTACAGCAATCATGTCTCACCATGCATGGGTGAATCCTTTGCCAATAGTCCTTGGCGGGTTTCAGATGAATTGTAACGTTTGGACCTTCTGCTGTCTCTGACCTTGAGTCACATGACGAAGCCCTCATGGACTTGGGATGCTGGCGGCCAGGTGAGGGCAGTCTCACCAGCGCCATCATGCCTGCGGGCCTCTCCCTTCCTCGCAACTGACGGGTGGTTGGCTCCCAAGCCGCCCCCTTAGTGCCATGTATGCTTAATTCTTTTAAAAACTTAAATGTATTAATTTAAGAATCATCTTTTAAATAATAAAATTTACTTTTTTAGAGCTGTTTTAGGTTCACAGCAAAATTTTCTTGAGTGGGAAATACAGAAAGTTCCCATATACCCCCTGCCGCACATGCACCTACATACGCACAGCCTCCCCCACCATCAGCATCCTGCACCAGAGTGGTACATTTGTGACGGTCGATGCATCCGCGCCGACATGTCCTCGTCACTCAAAGTCCAGAGTTTACACTTCACTTTTCACGTCAGACATTCTCCATTCCACGATGTATCTGCTGGCTGGGCGCAGTGGCTCATGGCTGTACTCCCAGCACTTTGGGAGGTCGAGGCAGGCAGATCTCTTGAGGTCAGGAGTTCGAGACCAGCCTGGGCAACATGGTGAAACCCTGACTCTACTAAAAATACAAAAATTAGCTGGGCACGGTGGCGTGTGCCTTTAATCCCAGCTACTTGGGAGGCTGAGGCAGGGGAATCACTTGAACCCAGGAGGCGGAGGTTGCAGTGAGCCGAGGTCACGCCACCGCACTCCAGCCTGGGCAACAGAGCAACGTTCCGTCTCAAAAAATAAAATAAAATAAAATAAATGTTTCTGCCGTTGTAGCATCACACAGAAAAACAAGTATTTTCAGTGCCCTAAAACTCCTCTGTGCTCCACCTGTTTAGCCCTAACCCCTGGCAACCACGGATCATTTTACTGTCTCCATAATTTTGCCTTTTCCAGAATGTCATATAATGGGAATCATAAGGTAAGTAGCCTTTTCAGATTGTCTTCTTTCGCATAGTAATATGCATTTAAGTTTTCTATATGGACTTTCATGGCTGTATAGTTCATTTCATTTTAGCACTGAATAATATTCCGTTGTCTGAATGTTTTGTAGATTCCCTGCTGAAGGACATCTTGATTGCTTCCAAGTTTTGGCAATTATGAATAAAGCTGCTATAAACATCCATGTACAGGTTTTTGTGTGGACAAAAAAGTTTTTCATCCCTTTGGGTAAATACCATGGAGTGTGATTGCTAGACTGTATAGTAAGAGTATGATTTAATTTTGTAAGAAACTGCCAAATTGTCTTCCAAAGTGGTTGTAGCATTTTGCCCTCCCACCAGCAATGGAGGAGTGTTCTTGTTGCTCCACATCCTGACCAGCATTTCAAGTTTTCAGTGCTATGGATTTTGGTCATTCTTTTCTTTTTCTTTTGAGGGTCTCACTGTGTTGCTCAGGCTGGCGTGCAGTGGTGTGATCACAGCTCACTGCAGCCTCAGCCTCCTGGGCTCAAGCAATCCTCCCACCTCAGCCTCCAGAGTCGCTGGGACGCGGTCATGCGCTTTCATGCCCATATAATTTTTAATTTTTTGTAGAGATGGGGTCATGCTTTGTTGTCAGACTGGTCTCAAACTCCTGGGCTCAAGTCATCCTCTCGCTTCAGCCTCCCAAAGTGCTGGGAGCATACGTGTGAGCCACTGTGCCTGGCGATTTTGGTCACTCTAACAGGCATGTATTGGTATCGTGTTGTCTGCCATTCCCTAATGACGTATGATGCTGACCATCTTTTTAGATGCTTATGTGCCATGTGAATATCTTCTTTAGTGACATGTATGTTCAGTTTTTTTTTTTTTTTGCCCATTGAAAAAAACTGGGTTGTTCATTTTCTTATTGTTGAGTTGTAAGAGTTATTTGTATAATTCATTAATTATTTGAGACAAAGTCTTGCTCTGTCACCCAGGCTGGAGTACAGTGGCATGGTCTTGGCTCACTGCAATCTCCACCTCCTGGGTTCAAACAATTCACCTGCCTCAGCCTCTCAAGTAGCTGGGATTACAGGTGCCCGCCACCACGCCCAGCTAATTTTTGTATTTTTAGTAGAGACGGGGTTTCACCTTATTGGCCAGGCTGGTCTTGAACTCCTGACCTCAAGTGATCCGTCCGCCTTGGCCTCCCAAAGTGCTGGGATTTCAGGTGTGAGTCATTGCACCCGGCTCTTTGTATATTTTAGATAACGGTCTTTTATCAGATGTGACTCTTGCAAATGTTTTCTCCCAGTCTGCAACTAGTCTTTTCATTCTCTGGCCATTGCCTTTCACAGAGAAGAAGTTTTTAATGTTAATGAAGTTCAGCTCATCATTTATTTCCTTCATGGATCATGCCTTTAATATTGTATCTAAAAAGTCATTACCATACCCAAGGTCATTTAGGTTTTCTCCTGTTACCTTCCTGGAGTCTTACAGTTTTGCATTTTACTGAGGTTTATGATTCATTTTGCGTTTTTATGAAAGGTATAAGGTCTGTGTCTAGATTTTTTTTTCATGCGTGGATGTCCGGTTGTCCCAGTGTCATTTGTTGAAAACACTATCTCTGCTCCATTGTGTGGCCTCTGCTCCTTTGTCAAAGATCAGTTGACACATTTATATAGGTCTATTAGAAATATTACTTTTAATACTAAGGGCTCTCTATCCTGTTCCATTGATCTATTTGTCTGTTCTTTTGCCAGTACCATGCTGTTCTCATTACTATAGCTTTAGAGTAAGCCATGAAGTCAGAGGGTACCAGTCCTCTGACTATTCTTCTCCATCAATATTGAGTTGACTATTTTGGATCTTTTACCTCTCCACATAAACTTAGACCCAGTTTACTAATATCCACAAATAACTTGCTGGGATTTTGATGAAGATTGTGTTATTATGTAGAATCTGTAGATCAAGTTGGCTATCTTGATCTGCTGCCATCTTAATATTGAGAACGGCTATCTTGATAATATTGAGTCTTTTGGCCTGGTGCGGTGGCTCATACCTGTAATCCCAGCACTTTGGGAGGCAGAGGCAGTTGGATCACCTGAGGTCAGGAGTTTGAGACCAGCCTGGCCAAAATGTCAAAACCCCATCTCTACTAAAAATACAGAACAATTAGCCAGGTGTGATGGTGGGCACCTGTAATTCCAGCTACTTGGAAGGTTGAAGCAGGAGAATCACTTGAACTTGGGAGGCAGAGGTTGCAGTGAGCTGAGATGGTGCCACTGCACTCCAGCCTGGGTGACAGAGGGAGACTCTGTCTCAAAAAAAAAAAATGTTGAGTCTTCCTGTTCATGAACATAGGATATCTTCCCATTTATGAAGTTCTTTTTTGATACCTTTCATCAGAGTTTTATAGTTTTCCTCATATAGATCTTGTACATATTTTGTTACATTTATATCTCAGTATTTCATTTTGGGGGATGCTAATGTAAACGGTAATGTATTTTGAATGTTATTATTTTTTCTTTTTTTGTTTCCTGTCATGCTCAAATGTTTTTAATTCTAAATTCCAATTGTTCTTTGCTGGCACGCAAGAAATCTGTTAACTTTGGGACACTATCCTTACATCATGAAACTTGGCTGAAATTGTTTCTTTGTTCTAGGGTTTTTTCCTTTTGTCAACTCTTAGATTCTTTTACATAGATGATTGTGACATCTGTGAACAAAAATAGTTTTATTTCCTCCTTTTATTCTATATGCCTTTTATTTCCCTTTTTTGTCTTGTTGCATTGGCCAAGACCTCTGTATGATGTTGAAAAGCGATTGCCTTGTTCCTAATCTTAGGGGAAAGCATCTAGTTTCTCACCATTAAGGATGATGTTAGCTGTAGGTTTTTGTAGATATTCTTTATCAAGTTGAGGAAGTTCCTATTTCTACTTTACTGAGAGTTTTTGTCACGAACAGTGGTTGGATTTTGTCAAATGCTTTTCCTGCATCTATGATCATGTCATTTTTCTTCTTGCCTGTTGATGTATTCGCTGATTTTTGAATATTGAACCAGTCTTGCACACCTGGGATGAATCCCTCTTGGTCATGGCCTATAATTCTTTGTTTTTTTTGAGAAGGAGTCTCGCTCTGTCACCAGGCTGGAGTGTAGTGGCGTGATCTCAGCTCACTGCAACCTCCGCCTCCCAAGTTCAAGCGATTCTCTTGCCTTAGCCTCCCGAATAGCTGAGATTACAGGCATGTGACACCACACCCAGATAATTTTGTATTTTTCACCATGTTGGCCAGGATGGTCTCAATCTCCTGACCTCATGATCTGCCCGCCTTGGCCTCCCAAAGTGCTGGGATTACAGGCGTGAGCCACTGCGCCTGGCCGTCATGGCCTATAATTCTTTTTATAGATTGTTGAACTTGATTTGTTAATATTTTGCTGATAATTTTTGCATCTTTGTGAGAGGTACTGGTCTGTAGTCTTCTGATATGTCTTTGTCTGGTTTTGGTATTAGGATGACACTGACAAAGGACTTAGGGAGTAGTCCTCCTGCTTCTGTCTTCTGGAAAAGATTGCAGAAAATAGGTATTATTTTCTCCTTAACTATTTGGTAAAATTCACCAGTGAACCCCTCTGTGTTGTGTGCTTAATTCTTGATAAATGAATGCTGTGACTATGGTTTTGTATGGAGACTTCATTACATTACACTTTGGGGAGTACGATGGTAAAGCTACAGCTCTGTACATAAGAGAGTGGCTTTACCTATTGGGAGAAGTCATTCTCCATATAAAGTGGACAGTTTGGAGTCTGCTCAGATCAAAGACTGTGATGGCTAATAGTGAGCGTCAACTTGATTGGACTGAGGATGCAAAGTATTGTTCCTGGGTGTATCTGTGAGGGTGTTGCCAACGGAGACTAATATTTGAATCAGTGGACTGGGAGAGGCAGACCCACCCTGAATCTGGGTAGGCACAATCTAATCGGCTGCCAGCACACCTAGAGTGAGGCAGGCAGAGGAACACGGAAGGACTAGACTTGCTGAGTCTCCCAGACTTCATCTTTCTCCCATGCTGGGTGCTTCCTGCCCTCAAACATGGGGCTCCAAGTGCTTCAGCTTTTGGACTTTTGAACTCGCACCAGTGGTTTGCCAGGGGCTTTTGGGCCCTCGGCCACAGACTGAAGGCTGCACTGTTGGCTTCCCTACTTTTGAGGTCTTGGGATTCAGACTGGCTTCCTTACTTCTCAGCTTGCAGACGGCCTATTGTGGAACTTCACCTTGTGATCATGTGAGTCAGTACTCCTTAATAAACTCTCCTTCATGCATACATCTATTAGTCCTGTCCCTCTAGAGAAACCTAATACAAAGGTCATATATATATATATATATATATATATACACACACACACACACACACACACATATGGAGAGAGAGAGAGAGAGAGGCTAGCTCTGTCGCCCAGGCTGGAGTGCAGTGGCATGATCTTAGCTCACTGCGACCTCTGCCTCCCAGATTCAAGAGATTCTCCTGCCTCAACCTCCTGAGTAGCTGGGATTACAGGTGTGTACCACCATGCCTGGCTAATTTTTGTATTTATTTTAGTAGAGACAGGGTTTCACCATGTTGGCCAGGCTGGTCTCAAACTCCTGGCCTCAAGTGATCTGCCTGCCTTGGCCTTCCAAAGTGTTGGGATTACAGGCGTGAGCCACTGCACCCAAAGATCATATTTCTTTGGGCGCTTCCTTCACACCAGTTACCCACCCACAAGAGTGAGCCTGAACACCTACTTTGCACCACATGACCTCCTTTCTCACCCCATGATTGCATTTTATTGGACCAGGCATAAACAACTGATGTAAATTGGACCAATCAGATTCTCTCTTCAGGGATTTGGGATTTAGAACTAAGAGGCAGCTACCTAGTTTCTGCATAAAGTTGGAATTGAGGTTTTGCAGGAATTGTGGACCAATTGTGCTGGAGTTGTTACACCAGATAGGTGTAAAAGTCCTGCCTGCTGAGAGGATTATGTGGGAGCTGATCAGGTTGCTGGGGACTAGCAGAGGCAGGGTAGGGCTGAGGGACTGTGGGATGGAGAACCTCAGAACACTCCATCTGGGGTCCAGGAAAGGATGGAGAAGGCATATTAGGGACCAGGTCCTCCAGATCTAAGGGTGGGTGGGTGGCACGTTTCTTGAGTTGGTTCCTGGAAAGGGAACCAAAATGGTTTAATCCCTCTTCCATGAAACGCAGGTGTGGGGACAGCCACCAGACAGGAAAAGACACTGCATTTATCCTTTTACAATTTTTGTGAAATTGATGGACAAGCAGGCAGGGAGGGGACCTGGGAAAGAGAGTCTGGGTCACTCCATCTTGGGGTATCTGTCCTCCTCCTTAGAGGGTGAAACTTTGGCCTGCGTTGGGTGGGGGAAGAAGCACGTGATGTGGAGCATGAAGCAGGGTTGGGGGAGCAACTGAGGATTTCCAACATGGGTAACCAAGGGCTGACCAGGAGTGGACCAGCTGCCCCTACTCCTATACCACCTGCCCAACACGCCACCTCCACACCCTGTGCCCTCTGATGGTTGGGAGAAGCCTGTGCCCACCCCTTTGGCCATCAGAAGAACATCAGGAATAGAATCCCTGCTTTTGAAGACAAAAAAAGTCAGAGACTTTATTGAAATAGACTTAATTAGAAGTAAACCAGAGAGTTTTGTGTGCAGAAGCATTTTGGTTAACTTACAGCCATCCCTGCATGATGAAATCTGGTGCGTGTGTATGTGTGTGCACGCGTGCATGTGTGTGCGTGTGCATGTGTGCACAGGCCAGTGTCCTCCTGTGGGTGTGGGTGTCTGTATGAGGACCCATCCATGCACGTCTGGTCCTTATGGCCTCCCCAAGTGCCCCTGCGCCTGCCCACAAGGCATAGTCTTGATTCCCAGTATTCATTCTCCTTGAAGAATCCCAGTAGCCTTCAGTCACCTTCCCTTTTCCAGTCTCCCAAAAGCAATGGCGTCTTAGGTGTGTGGTGAGGATGGGGTGCGTCTTGAGGTATCCTAGGCCACAGCTGCCCCTTCAAGGCGAGGCCTCAGCTTTCTGAGTCCAGGGGATAGGAGAATCTGGTCCTGGAGCAACCCCAGAAGTGCAGGACCACAAACGTCCCGAATCCCAGCAGCAAGAGGGCACCGAGGGCCCCAAAGAAGATCCCGAAGAATGCTTCGAGTTTCATGCTCAGGTGCTCACAGCGCTCACCCCAGGCCGTGTAGATGGAGAAGGACACACAGCTGGGGACCGAGAGAGAGACAGCGTGGTCAGAGGCGGGTGCTCAGCCTCCCAGCCTCTCTTCTTCTGCTGGGGCAGAGGAGGTTCTCTAGGAGAGGCTGCGCTCGCCCCACTGGAGAGAGAGACAGTCAGCCCTGAGGTCATGCTGAAGAGACCACTGGGCAAAGGAGGCAGGTGTGGGCTTTAAAATGTGGGTCTAGGCCGGGCATGGTGGCTCCTGCCTGTAATCTCAGCACTTTGGGAGGCCAAGGCGGGTGGATCACCTGAGGCTGGGAGTTCAAGACCAGCCTGAACCAACATGGTGAAACCCCGTCTCTACTAAAAATACGAAAATTAGCCAGGTGTGGTGGCGCGCACCTGTAATCCCAGCTACTGGGGAGGTGGAGGCAGGAGAATTGCTTGAACCCGGGAGGCAGAGGTTGCAGTGAGCTGAGAATGCACCACTGCAATCTAGCCTGGGTGACAAGAGAGACACTCAGTCTCAAAAAATAAAAAATAAAAAAAGTTTGGCTTTGGAAACCATACCCTGCTGCTTAACCTACTGGGTCCCCGGGCAGTTTCCTTGTCATCTCTCAGCTGCCATTTTCTCATCTTCGAAATGGTTCTAATACCCCACTGTGGCTCCTTTGGGTCTCAGAGGTAATATAGCACCTTTATTCTCCACACAGAGCAGGCATTCACAACCCTCCTCTTTTCCACTGTCCTCTCTTCCCTAGTCTCCGATTCCTCTCCGATCTCAAAGGAAGCCATCCTAATTCCTGGACCCTTGCAGTGTCTTGCCCAGCTTGGGCTCCCCAGCATTGTCATCCACCTCCTGGCCGCGGCCCTACGCACCTGCAACGGGGTCCACTGGGCAGGTGCTGGCACTGGCCTCCGTGGTCACAGTAGCCCCTACTGCACGGGGACACACAGGCGAAGCCACTTTGGGGGCCGTAAACCAGGTCGTAGCCCTCGTAGCCACTGCAGTTGAAGTAAGCCCTCAGCACGCTCACGTTCACTGGCGAACACAGAAAGCAACCAATGAACACAAAATCCTCCTGAGAAGCGACTGCCGAAGTGCACAGACGCATATGTCCCTGGACATTCAGATCAGCATGGTGGAGAATGGTAACATTTCCGAAGTGGGGTCTGGTGAAATAAACCACTGCCTATCGTTACCAAGGGATGACAGTTTCCTATGGAAAATGCTTTGAAGGTGGCCAGACCTGAGTTGAAACTCAGACTCTGCTCATGACTAGTTGTGTAATTCAGGGAACATTCCTTATCTCTTGCAGCTTCAGTTTCCTTATGTTTAAAAGCATAGGAACTTACGCTGCTGTGAGATTTAAATGAGATAATATGTCCACAATACTCAGTACACTGCCTGACACACAGTAAACACTCAAAAAATGGAAATGATTATTATGACATATTTTAAAATGACGCTATATTCAAACACACCATTATAAGGCAATATGCCAAATGGGAATGTGGACACAATATATGAGATACTCTGTTCACAACTGTTTAAGGAGGATGTTATCAAACATTAGGAACGATTTGATCCTTCAATAAAAAACCAATATGTGAAGGTTCCTAGGCATAAAGGAAAGTTCAGAAGGATATGTACGAAATATTGTTGTCTCTGGGGATTGGAATTACAGGGTTTTTTTTTCTCTCTTCTTTTTGTTAAATGTACATTTCCTAAAGTTTCTGCAATAAACATATGATACTTATATAATAAAAATTATAGGTTTTCAGCCGGGCATGGTGACTCATGCCTGTAATCCCAGTACTTTGGGAGGCCAAGGCAGGTGGATCACCTTAGGTCAGGAGTTCAAGACCAGCCTGGCCAACATGGTGAAACCCAGTCTCTACTAAAAATACAAAAATTGGCCGGGTGTGGTGGTATGCACCTATAATCCCAGCTACTCGGGAGGCTGAGGCAGGGGAATCACTTGAACCTGGGAGGTGGAGTTTGCAGTGAGCTGAGATCACACCACTGCACTCCAGACTGGGTGAAAGAGGGAAACTGTCTCAAAAAAAAAAAAATTACAGTTTTTTTTTTCTTTTTGAGACAGAGTCTCACTCTGTCGCCAGGTTGGAGTGCAGTGGCACAATCTCAGCTCACTGCAACCTTTGCCTCCTGGGTTCAAGTTTTCTCTTGCCTCAGCCTCCTGAGTAGCTGGGATTATAGCCGTGTGCCACCACGCATGGCCAATTTCTGTATTTTTAGTAGAGATGGGGTTTCACCATGTTGGCCAGGCTGGTCTCGAACTCCTGACCTCAGGTGATCCACCTGCCTCGGCCTCCCAAAGTGCTGGGATTACAGGTGTGAGCCACCGTGCCCAGCCAAGGTTTTCTTTAATAGCATAGTCAGAGCTTGCCTTCCTGCTCCTCCTACCCCAACTAGCCAACATATAGTAGTTCGGAGGGATGTCACCTTATTGCTCCAGGAGGGAGGAGGCTTAACCTGGATTCTAGAAGAAGCTCTTGCTTGGTCCTGGACCCAAGTGAAACAGCAATTCTGTTGTGTTTGGGATGGCCACTGCTCTGTTCTCTGCCCTATCCAGAAAATAGGGTGCATTATTCTTTTCTTTCTCTGACAAGCTTGCCAACTTATTCCTGTTCCGGGAGAACAGGGGCTGGGCTGTCAGCACTGAAAGGGGGCTCAGAAATCCCACCTCATTTTCAGGTGGGGGTACTGAGGCCTGGCCTGGGGGAGGCGCTTGCATCTCATTCCCTGGCCAGTCTCCAGCTTCATACCCTCCAGCTGGAGGGCAGAGACGATGGGGATGCCCTTGTGTATGTTTAAGTGCAATGGCACTTTAAGAAAACCAGTAGCACGTCTATGAAAATAAACTGCTGCTATTTCACGAGCAGCTGCAGTCAGCAAGGCCGGGGCTGGAGTACTCGCTCTGTGAAGCTGCATGCATGTGGCTGCCTTAGCAGCACTGGGTGCTCCTGCTCTTGAATCTAAAAGGCGGCTGGATAAAATGTTCATGATTTCTCTCAAAACCAAACAAAGAAAAACTAAATTAACTTGTATGTGTGGGCTGAAGCACCCTCGGTTTACCCGCCCCCCAAAGTTATCCCCATACTGTCCCCGGCATGGACTGACTCACGGGCCGTCACATCGCGCACGTCTTCCCTGGAGAGGGGCTGGAAGACCACATCGTTCCTGGGCTCCTCACTCCTCCTTGAAACGTGCTGGGGTAAGAACGCCTCCACCACCGCGGCCAGTAGCTGGTTGTTCAGGAAGTGGATGACAGGGCCCCAAGGGCGGTACTGGAACTGCGACGTGACTGTCCAGTATTGAATGGGGCTTCCTGAGGCCAGTGCTGGGGAATTGCTGTATGGGAGGGTGAAGGTGAGGGGGGCTGGGGGCCAGTGAGGAAGACCTGGGGGCTCAGGGTTCACCATCCCACTTACATTCGGTTCACTTCGCTGTTGTAGAGAAAGGCCCGCATGTGCAGGGTCCGCAGTCTGTATGCCACCTAGGGCAGAGGATGAGGGAATGGAGGGGATGGGTGGTAGGGGTGGGGGTGAGGCCCCATCCAGAGAGGAGAGCCTCTCCTACCTTGATGCGTTTATTCATCCCTGTTTCCTCCTTGAATGTGAGTCCCAGGACCCCAACACGTTTCTCACCCATCTCTGCATCCTTGCCCTCTAGCCTAGTCCAGTGACTGTCACAGGTCCTTGTTTAATATTTGTTGTGAGGGAAGCATTTTCCATTCTCTCCCCGTCCTAGGCCTCATATGACAAGTGGAGAATCTGACGTGCATGGCCCCTCCTTGCCTCTGATCCACGACTCCTGGCCTCTGCCCCAGTATATTGGACATTGATTGTTTAGGCAGAACTAGGAGGTGGTCAGGTGCTGCGGGTGTCAAGGTGACTTAGGAGGAGTCTAAATTCAAAGAGTGCATAGTCTGGTGCAGGTGACAAATGTCAACAGATTTACCATGTGGAGTGCTATGCTTGCAGCAGTAATAATAGCAAAAGTAATTGTTGAATACTTGTGTGTCGGGCACCGTACTGCTTTACACACATTGTTATTGTTATTTTGAGATGGAGTCTCGCTCTGCAGCCCAGGCTGGAGTGCAGGGGCACAATCTCAGCTCGCTGCAACCTCCACCTCCTGGGTTCAAGTGATTCTCCTGCCTCAGCCTCCTGAGTAGCTGGGATTATAGGCACGCACCACCACGCCCTGCTAATTCTTGTATTTTTGGTAGAAATGGGGTTTCACCATGTTGGTCAGGCTGCTTTCGAACTCCTGACCTCATGATCCGCCCACCTTGGCCTCCCAAAGTGCTAGGATTACAGGCCTGAGCCACTACACCCGGCTACACATTGTCATTTAAAGGGTGATACAACCTATTGACTCAGGTGCTATGACTGTCCCTGTGTTTACAGATGACCCATTATATAATGTGTCTAATTAGTACACTTGTTCTAGTGAGTGGCAGGGCAGGGGTTTTGGATCTGGGTGTGCAGGATTCTAGAGTTGCAACCACTCAGCAATTGTGCTACTTTGCCTGTGACTGAGGTATGGCATGGGAGCCAAGATGGAGCCTCCAGTTCCCTCTGGGAAGTCAGGGAAGACTCCCTGGAGGCGAAATGCCCTCTATTTTCTTCCAGATAACACCCAGGTACAGGTCCTGAGAGATTCTTAGAGGGAGAGGCTGGGGTGACTTGGCACCCCGGCCTCTGCTCATCATGAGTTGGTGACTCCAACCCTTTCTGAGGTTTCTGTCCTGGGCCTTCTTCACTTCCTAACCTCCTGCACCTCCCATGGGGCAAGAGGCTCTGGCCTCCTCTGGCAATTGAATCCAGATGGATGACAAGATAAAGGATGCCCAGTGATGGCTCAGGCCTGGCCTGAACCCCCAAGATCTCCTTCCCACCCAGAGCGCAGCCTGCAGCGCTGACCGAGGCGTTGACGTCTGCCATGGAGGCGTTTTCCTCTTCACTGAGCAAGAGCTGGATGACTCTTAAGGGAGGTTCTGGAGGTGGGAGAAGGAAATTCATCATCACTCCATGGTTTACCCAGACTTACCCAAAAAGTTTGTTGGGCCAGCCCAGAGACTGTTCCATTCCACAGTGACAGAAGGTCACTGCAGAGATCAGGACAAGCAGCCCTCACTAGTGCTCATTCCATCATGGTTAGGGCTCCCTGACTCTCATCTCCCTGAGCCAGCTATGGGGTCTCTGCCTCCACCCTTCCTCAGTCGGTCCACAGGCCCACGGCCCTCGCCGTGACAGCTGCCCTCGCCAGCTCCCGCAGCCCACACCTTACACCATCCCAGAGAAACCTAGAGCTCTGTGCTGTGACCCCAGAGCTTCCCCATCTTCCCCAAAGGTGGGAGGAGTGCAAAGGTGAGGATGGCAGGGCATCTGGTGGCACCTAGGCTGACAGTTGGAGTGAAGTTGTTTCCAGCCAGGAGGCAGCGGCTATCAGTGAAGGCTGGGGGGCAGGTGCACGAGGGCCGGCAGCCCAGAGCCTGGGAGATGTAGCAGTGGCCTTGATTGTAGCAGTAATTCACAGGGCAAGACTGGTTCCGACAGAGGGAAGAGCTGCCCAGAGCTGCAGAGGGAGCAGGGAGGTCAGCAGCAGCCACTGGGGCAGCAGAGGGAGAGCCCAGTCCGTGGAAACCCATTCTGGGACAGGCCTGGTTTCTTTCCCACAGTGTTCTGCTGTGGGCCACTCAGAACCCCAGACCCTCCTTCTCCCCTTTTCCAGGCATTTCTCTGCAGGGCAACCCTCTTCCTCGGCCAGGCAGGTATTCTTCCACTTCTGCAGCGGGAGTGGAGTGTTTCTCAGACCCTCTGCTTCAGAAAGGACCCCGAAGGCTGGCAGAGGAGGGGCCGCAGCCGGCTTTCCTCACACTCTCCCCTCTCACTTCCATCTCCTTTTCTGTCTTTATAAAAGCTGCCGTTCCACCCACTCTGGCCTCGGCTTTTAAGACACAGTGACCTTTAGGCTTTGTTTGGGTGACTTAGGGGTTTGGTAAAGGTCCCACTGTGATCTCCCTCATCAGACTCTGGTGGCTCAGAGCGGGAGGGACAGATGGCTGGGAGGACTCAAAGGGAAAATCAGGCACCTTTACTGCCAGATCCCCGTGCCAGCACCCCCAAATGTCCTGATGTGTGAGATGCAGAGACCTGGGCCTCGTGTCTCTGAAGACCCCCAGGGAGCCCGAGGACCCATCTTTCCCGGTTCGCTGGCCACTGAAGTCTCCTTTCTTCACCAGATCATCTTCAGTCTTTTGCCCGGGGTTTTCCCCATCAATGTCTCAGGGATGCTCAGCCCTGTCCCCTCCCCTATGCCTGTACAACCTCTTCTCCTTCAGCCCCACACCACCCACCACCCCGTTTCCAAGCCTACCTACATTTCCCATACCTACCTAGACTAAGCATTCTAAGGCTTGCTGGCAAAGGGAGAGAAAGCGACTGCCTTTGGCTATCTCCACACTTGAGCTACCACCTGTCCCCAGAAGCCCCTCGTCCAGGCCCTGTTCCCAGCTCACCGACACAGTGCCGCCCATCTCCAGTCAGGGTTGGAGGGCAGGCCTCGCAGCCCTTCCCAGGAACACAGCTGACATTTGGAAAGCACGGCTCCTCACAGGCGTCTGCAGAGCGCTCGCAGTAGTGGCCAAAGGTGCCTGTGTCACACTTGCAGCCAGCCACCTGGAGAAGGGTTGCTGATCACAGGGCGGCTAGGAAACCGAACTAGAAAGGGCTTCTGGGTGTTTCTGACGGATCCCTCTGGCCTGAGAACCCGTGGACCCTGAGTCGTGTCTTAGCTCTGCCAGCACCTACTGAGCACCGTCTTGAACAGGCCTGGGGGCTGCAAGGCCCTGTGTAAAGCCACACAGTAGTGCTGCCCATCTGGCCTCCCTGGGTCATTGTTTACCCTGACCCCCTGCCTGGTCCTGCACCAGGAGCTCAGCCTCTTCCCTCTCGCACTCTAGCTCCTTGCCTGAAACCCTTTCTAGAGTAAGACGGGGGATGAATGAATGACTGACTGAATGCAGGAATGAAATGAGTGTGTACGTGTGTGCATGCATGTCTGCTCTACTATTGCTTGAAAACTGGATTCCTAATTTATTTATTTATTTAGAGACAGGGTCTCACTCTGTCACCCAGATTGGAGTGCAGTGTCTTGATCTCTGCTCACTGCAACCTCCACCTCCAGGCTCAAAAGCTATCCTCCCACCTCCCATTCTCCCACTAGGGAGGAGCTGGGACTACAGGCATGCGCTATCATGCCCACTTTTTGTATTTTTCTTTTCTTTTTTATGAGACAGAGTCTCATTCTGTTGCCCAGTTGGAGTGTAGTGTCTCAATCTCGGCTCACTGCAATGTCTCCCGAGTAAAGCAATTTTTTTTTTTTAAATAAGATGCGGTGTCACCACGATGGCCCAGCTGGTCTTGAACTCCTGACCTCAGGTGACTCACCCACCTCGGCCTCCCAAAGTGCTAGGATGACAGGCGTGAGCCACTGCACCCGGCCGAGTTAAAGCAATTCTTGTGCCTCAGCCTCCCGAATAGCTGGGATTACAGGCATGTGCCACCATGCCCAGCTAATTTTTTGATTTTTAGTAGACATGGGGTCTCGCCATATTGCCCGGGCTGGTCTCGAAGTCCTGAGCTCAAGCAATTGGGCTGCCTGAGCCTCCCATGTGGCCTGCAAACTGGATTTCATATAAGCTGAAGTTTTGACCTCCTTTGCTGACTCCCAAGCCAGGAAGACAGAGTCTCCCTGCTAAGCACCGTAAGAAAACGCAGCAACCAGAACAAGAGCCCAGCAAAGGCTGTGGTTCACCAAGCTCCCTGACTCCCCTTTCTAACTCCCTTACTGAAACAACTCAGGGAATCTCCCTAAAATGGAATCTCTAACACGTTCTACTCCCAAGAGTGGCTATTTGGGGACATATAGAATAGTATATTGATTTCAATCTCTTTTTCCCACTGTGTATTTTATCCTTTTCTACCTCCTCATCCCACCAACCTTCCCTACCTCTATTCCTTTCAAGTACTCATTCTCTGCTCATGCTTCAGAATGGTGTGTGTGTGTCTGTGTGTCTGTGTGTGTGTAAGGGGTGAAGGAGGTGGTGTGTGTTGCCAGATAAACACTTCCTTTCTGGCTCTTTCTTTACAACCAAAAATAAAAATAAAAAAGCAGATAGGACAAGAGTTGTGGAATTAGGCCAAGTATCTTGGGTGGAAACATGGAAAAGTAGTTTCTCCAAACTGGAAAGATGTTTCTTTTAGCTGGAAGGAAAGAGTGAAAGAAAAAGCAAAGGGGCTTGGAGCTGTCAAGAGAGAGGGGACCGGCAGCTCTCTTCCCAGGACCGTGATGATGATATCCAGGGAGAAATGGCTGTGAGGTGCTTCTAGGCAGATGGGACCATAAGCGACCTCGTAAAAGGTTTCCTGTGTCTGAGCAAGGCACAGAAGTGGCAGAGCATCTCCCTGGGTCTGAAGGGAAGATGGAGGGCAGAGCTGTGATAGAAACCTGTGTGGACTCATGCCCAGGGACCCCATGCCCACCTCCCACCCCACACCTCAGGGCCCTCTGCTGGGCTTGGCCACAGAACTGTGGAACTCGGAACCACTGGGCACTATGAGAAAGATGGAAGTGGAAGTTTCCTGCCAACCTGGCAGAATGGGAGGTGGGAGATAAACATTCAGTTGAACTACAAGCAATAAAGAAAGTTCTCTAGGATGGATGCGGTGGCTCACGCCTGTAATCCCAGCACTTTGAGAGGCTGAGGTGGGCGGATCACCTGAGGTCAGGAGTTCGAGACTAGCCTGGTCAACACAACATGGTGAAACCCCGTCTCTACTAAACATACCAAAAATTAGCAGGCATAGTGGCGGGTGCCTGTAGTTCCAGCTACTCAAGAGGCTGAGAAAGGAGAATCGCTTGAACCCAGGAGGTAGAGGTTGCAGTGAGCTGAGATTGCGCCACTGCACTCCAGCCTGGGTGACAAGACCAAACCTCTGTCTCAAAAAAAAAAAAAAAAAAAAAAGGTTCTCTTTCTTCCCAGGTGAGTTTATGGCCTAAGACTGGTATCCGCTCTACTCATCTACCACAGCTCCACCCACCTCCCAACACAGACATGCCCAGGAGAGGCAGAAACACAGCTCCCTTCAACTCCCATTTCCTCACCCCTCAGCAGAGAAATTCCTCCACCCTCCTCCCAACACTCACCTCGAGAGAGGAGCCGCCCACCCTGCTGGTCTGGTTGTACAAACACTGGCTCTTTGCACTGCAATGGCAGACCACGGTCCTGGGCTGGAGCACAGATGACAAGCCAGTCTTGGCACTTCTTGCTAGAATCTCCAGAGAGAACGGCTTCAGCAACTTGGGTGTCCATAGCAATGTCCCATTCTCTGCCCCGGGGAAAATGAGATCGTTGAGAGCTGGGAGATTCCTCTGCTCTGTGGTGTGATGCATCCTGGCATCTAACACCCTGATTGCTGATGTGGGCTTCCCCTACCCCTCTCAGACCACCCTCCCCCTGCCCCACACAGATCTCACTGGTCATTTTCTTTGAGCAAGGCTTGTATGTGGGGGTAATCCTGGTGATACTACCAGCTGGAAGGAGGTAGCACCAACCCAACTTACTGATTGTAGCAGGGGACTCCACAGAGGGGAAAGCAGTTTCCCCCTGAAGAAACCCCAAAGGGCAGCCCTGCCTGGGCTTGCACTGGGATGGGACATCCTGGGGGATGCAGGATAAAGGCCAGGATCCTCCAGACCCCTCCCCAGGCTACGATGCCAGTCAAACTGGCTTCAGTCTCACAGCAGCCCCATCCTTTGCCCTGATTTCTCACCCACCCCCACTTCCTGGACCTTTGACCAGACACCCCCTTCAGACACCAGACTAGAGTGAAACACGGCGACATATCTTCCGATCAAACTTATATTTTTCTAGAAAATACGAAAGTCTCCTTAAAACAGCAGATTGAAAGGAAGTGACAGATGAAAGTAATTTCCAGACCCTCATTCTTCAAGGGTGGAGCCCGGTGGAGAAGAAAATCTCCCAGTGCCATTGTCTTACACCTGGGAGGACACACGTGGGCAAAGGGGATGCAGGCACAGCAGTCCCTTCTGACACACAGAGAGAAAGGAACTCAGGCAGAGAGGCAAAGGGAACACAAAACACGCTCCCTGGGGGCTTTGGTTTAGCCAAGAACAGCCACCCGCAGAATTAGTGCTGGCAACAGACAGAGAGCGGCATTCCCTGTGCTTTGACCCTTTGGCCCTGATCATGGATGCAGGCCTCGGAGTCTCTAACACCTTTACAGAGAGGGACCGACGATGCCTTACTGGGTCCTAGTCCAGGAAACCAGACGAGGAGAGACACAGCTAGGTAAACATGGTTACCACACATAAAAAGAGCAAGAAAGGTAGTAAACAAAAGTATTTTTTATATTTCTTTAAATTTTGTCCTACATTAGATCCTTCCTTTAATAGATATAAAAATGTTGTAATTGGTAATTTTAAACTGTTTCACTTGATTTTCTAATAATTTGGTGAATGTATAATGATAATTAAAGATGACTGCATATGATCAGACTGAGATTAAATAATCTTTGAATCAGTTCCTTTTTTGTTGAGATGGAGTCTTGCTCTGTTGCTCAGGCTGGAGTGCAGTGGTGCCATCTCAGCTCACTGCAACATCTGCCTCCCAGGTTCAAGTGATTCTCCTGTCTCAGCCTCCCAAGTAGCTGGGATTACAGTCGCCTACCACCACACCTGGCTATCTCTTATATTTTTAGTACAGAAGGGGTTTTACCACGTTGGCCAGGCTGGTCTCAAACTCCTGACCTCAGGTGATCTGCCCACCTTGGCTTCCCAAAGTGCTGGGATGACAGGTGTGAGCCACCATGCCCAGCCTTGAATCTGTTCTATGTGCCCGGAGTCAATCTAGCTATCTGGCCAAATTCACCATAAGCCCGTCACTACTACTTACTGGGGGCTACCTATTTTTTTTTTTTGAGACAGAGTCTCATTTTTGTTGCCCAGGCTGGAGTGCAATGGTGTGATCTTGGCTCACCATAACCTCCGCTTCCCGGGTTCAAGCGATTCTCCTGTCTCAGCCTCCCAAGTAGCTGAGATTACAGGCATGCACCACCAGGTCCGGCTAATTTTTGTATTTTTAGTAGAGACAGGGTTTCACTATGTTGGCCAGGCTGGTCTCAAACTCCTGACCTCAGGTGATGCACCTGCCTCAGCCTCCCAAAGTGCGGGGATTGCAGGTATGAGCCACTGCACCTTGCCTGGGGGGCACCTATTTGAGTTATAGGTATCGTTCTAAAGAAATGCCAGTCCTGGATATTCAAATGAAAGAGTGACAGGAAGTTTTGCTGGGTATAGCGATGCAAAATTTCCCAAAGTTTGATTCTGACCTCATCCCCTACCCACCTCCCCACTTTCTCCAGTCAAACATTCTTACTGAAGAGCTTCAAGTCAGTACAATTGTCTCTGAGCATGAAGGTGACATCCTCAGCATTGCTGGTGTACTGAATCAGCACGGTCTGCCCCTTGTAGGCTTCAACCACACGGCTACCCTCGATGGAGGGTGGGTACTGATCTGAAACACAAAGAGGGGATGGGGGGTTCCGAGGCAGGACAGTCTCCTGCTTGATCAGCCTCCTCTCTTTCTCAACTACAATATATGTGAGGCATTCCCAGGACTGGGACCCCCCTCTGGAAGAAGGAACTATTCTGTGTACCTGCTCTCAGACCGATGCACAGCAGGTTGGGACTGTGCTGCCCACCTAGCCAAATCTGTAGTTCTCTTTCTCTCCTCTACCTCCTCAAAAAGAGCTCCCTTTCATGTTCTTCCCTGAACACTGTGCTATGCTGGGTGTGACAAAAAGTGAATTACAGAGCAGGCTTGTTTAGACCATCACAGAGTTGTGCCTTTGGCAAAGGGCTGAAAACCTGGAGGGGAACATCTAAACGGACATTGCATTTGTCCAGAAATACAGAGGGAGGGAAACCTTTTCATGGGTCTGTTTCTTGGAGCCCTGCCATTTCCATTTCATAGTTTGTTCACCCACCCATTCATTCATTCAGTCATTTAACAAATATTTATTGAGCTAAGTGGCTAGCACTGTCTGGGTAGAGAGGATACAGTCATTAATGAATAATAAAAAAGATACCTGTGAAAATTATAAAATATGTTGAGTAATTATAAATGCTAAGGAGAAAAGAATAAAGCGGGGAAGGCAAACAGGAAGCGTGGATGAATGTGACATTTTAGGGTGGCCAAGAGAGGCCTTGCTGGAGAGGGGACATTGGCATAAAGACGTAAAGGAGGTGAGGGGGAGGGGCAAGCGTGTGACTGTCCAGGTGAGAGAACAGCATGTGTGAAGCCTGGTGTGTCTGAAGAACACAGAGAAGCCCTCAGGGCTGGAGTGGAGGGAGCTGGGAAGCGGTATAACACGAGGAGAAGATCTCTGAGAATCGGTAGGACCAGACTGAACAGGCCTAAGGCCACTGTAAGGATGGAGAGAGCCGGGAAGTCACTGGAGGATTTGAGCAGAGGAGTAACGGAGCGAAGAATCTGCTTGGTGAATGCAGATGTGCAGGGTCAAGCAGGGTCAGGGAAGGGCTGCTCCTCCTGGCTCTGAAAAGGCCTCCTGGGGCCTCAGGCCACTTACTGAAGGTGGCGTTCACCTGCTCGTAGGTTTTATGGAGCGCCAGCGTGTGAAGTCCAATGCTTGCGTTGCGCGTGGCCAGGGCATCATAGATGCAGGATCTATCTCCATTGCAGTTGGAGATCAAATCTTCATCCCAGGAGTTGTTTGTTTGCAGTTGGTCATAGAAAACAGGGGTGAACTTGGAAGGCAGCTGGTCATTCCTCTTGCCAAGGAGGCCTGTCCCGCTGATCTCCCCTGTAACACACAGGGCTCGATGGTCGTGGTATCAGGTGTGGCACTCAGCCTCATTTTGTCTGTGTCCACCCCTACCCCTCACTTTACGTGGCTTGGGGCAGCGGGGCTGTGAGGGTGCGGGGCCAGAGCGGTTTCCAGCTTGAGTCTGGAAACGCCTGCTGCAGTGAGAGAGGACCCTCCACCCTGCCCTTCTCCCTCCAGGTAGAGAGATACAGGTGGGATGGCAGTGGAGGGGACAGACCTTGGATAGCATAGATTCCTCAGACCTTACGAAGGATGGTCTGCTTCCTACAGGCCCGAGGGTGACGACATAAACATACCAGTTCCCCTCAGCCTGGCCTGCCCCATCTACCCTAACATACCAGTTCCCCTCAGCCTGGCCTGCCCCATCTACCCTATCTGCCCCAGGACTCTGCCCAGACTCACAAGTCATTCCATAGTGGAAAAGCGTGGCCTCAGAGCTACTTGGGGGAATGGTGGAGCCATTGGGCATCCTGAAGTCGTCCTCCGGATTGTTATTCCAGGTCCCTGAGAGACAGAGCGGGAGGTTGGCCACCCTAGGCACGCGGCTGGCCCCTTCCTGGCGAGCATCGGGGGACGCAGAGAGGAGCGGCCAGGACCTGGCAGCCTCTGCCTTTGCACCTGCTGTCAGGCCTCCAGGGGAGCCGGGAGGACCGGGCCCTCACACGCTGCCCCTCTGCTTAGGGAGGGGCAGCAGGAAATACCGGCAGAGATGCAGGAGGACGGGAGGGATGTGGGAGGCGAGAAGAAAGGAGTAAGGACAGCTGCGGACCCCCACCCCGGCCTCCCTGGAACCCACCCCTGATGCTCCCTTAGAGCGGGAGGAGGGCAGGAAGAGAGCCTTAGCGGAGGCTGGAGAAGTCCCTCCCCCAGGCCCGCTCCGTGCCCCGAGGGTTCTGCTCCGAGGAGGCCGGGAAAGGGAAGCCGAGCGCGGGGCTATCGGGCCGGGGGCGGCAGTGGGAATCGACGTCTGGCTGCCGCAGAGCCGCAGAGGCAGGTCCGAGCCGCCCTCACCCAGGAGGCCCTCGGTGCGGTTCCAGTACTCCTGCGGGAGGCTGGCGGAGGCGTGGAGGATGCTGGAGAGCGCGGTCACCGAGACGGTGACAGAGCCGTCGAAGCTGGCCGAGACCGCGAGGCCGCTGCGGCTCAGGAGGACTCCGGGAGCGCTGAACGTCTCTGGGCCTGGAACACAGGAAGGCAACCGAAAGGAAGCCAGACCGGCCCTGCGGACCCGCCAGACACCTCCCAGCCCGGGCCGCACCACCTCCCTCCCCCGGGGCTGACACCAGGAGGGTTCCGCACAGGAGGCGGGAGAAGGGAGGCTGCGAGCTCAGGCCCCACTCCCGGGAAAGGCTGTCTGCACTCGGCTCCTCCGCACAGCCACACGGCTCCCCGCGCAGCTCGCTGCTCCTGGGGGGCGCGGGGAGAGGGCAGCCGACGCGCCCCAGCCTCCCTCCCACCCCCCCTCCCACCCTACCTCCCAGCCTCCCTCTCAACCCTGCTCCCAGCCCACCTCCCAGCTCTCCCTCCCAGCCCCCCTCCCAGCTCTCCCTCCCAGCCCCCCTCCCACCCTACCTCCCAGCCCCCCTCCCACCCTACCTCCCAGCCCCCCTCCCACCCTACCTCCCAGTCCCCCTCCCACCCTACCTCCCAGTCCACCTCCCAGCCCCCCAAACCTACCTCCCTGCCTACCTCCCAGCCCCCCTCCCACCCTACCTCCATCGTCTTCCTGGTCAGGCTCAAATGTTACACTCTGATTATCAAGCAGAACACGGATTCTGTCGTGAGGCTCAAGGAGCCACTGAACCTGCAAGGAGAGGGAGGGGATCTGAGCCTGACCCACAGGTGCAGCAGATGCCCAGGAAAGTGGAGGGGAGAGCGCCCGGGGCTGGGAGCTTCGCCCTGGACTGGGAGGAAGGTGCTGGAGGCTGCGGCCCTAGGTGGTGCCCACTGACGGCCACCGTGTGCTCTGCAGGGCCAGGCTCTGCGCCAGGCATGGTTTTCAGATGATCTCCTTCAACGCCCACAGCAGCCAGTGAGGCAGGTAATGTTATTATCCCCATTCCTACTAGAAGAAACCAAATTAAGTAGTTTCTTTGAAACCAAACAGCTGGGAAACCTTGGCGCCGGAACCCTCATCCTGCCATCCCCAGGATTGACTCCGGGACAGCTGTGAGGGTGGAATGTGACCTCCCTCCCTCCGGCTTCCCCTTCTTTCTCCTCTTCCTTCTCCTGGGCCTCAATATCCGGCTGAAGGTGCCTGTGGGAGGGAGGTCCCGGGCGCCCCTCACGCACCGTGATGGGGCGCAGGCTGCTGGAGCGGTACTGAGCAGCAAAGGCAATGAAGCTGGTGGCCTGGGCTGAGCCGGTCTGGGCGGTGCGGCCCTGCAGCTGGAAGGAGGAGTTCCCATCCTGGGCCTGGACCAGCAGGAAGTCCCCCAGCCCATTGAAGGTGTAATTCACACTATCCAAGGTGGTGATGTGGGGGTCCCCGAACATCCAGGCTGGAAGGAAAAAAGATACCACATCAGCATGACACACCATGGATTGGGCTGAGATTCCCCACTGCAGTCAGATAGGGCACTTGTCCAGGTGGACTCCAGCTGGGGAGATGTTCTCATAGAATCCTCCCCTCAAGGCCCCTGCACTTTTGTGCCCCCCTATTCTTACTCCTTCCCCAACACCAGGTACAAAGGGCCTCCATTTGCCATCAGCTCCATCACTGGCACCCTCTCCATGTTCCCTTGTGGCCACAGCTCTGCCCCTACTCCTCATCCAGATGTCGTCCCGGAGGCCCAGAAGCTCCCCTCCCCAGATGCTCTGCCTGAGCCTGGACCCTGACCCTCACCGGGCTGTGGGGGCCTGTATGCAGCACAGCCTACTCGGGGCCGCCTCTGCTGGTACAGGGCACAGAGGTCGGGCTTGTCGTTCCAGCGGCAGCACCAGCTCTGCGGCTCCAGTTCCTGGGCTGCGGAGAAGAGCAGTGAGTCTGGGAGGCCGAGGACCTGGAGATCCCAGTTGTAGAGCTTGGCAGGGCAGGATGGTGTTGCTGGCAAGAGCATGGCTTTGGAATCCAGTATGGCCCTTCTCATTGCCCTTGGGCAGTGGACAGGGTGCTGTCTCTTTTGCAGGCATTGGGGGACTGTGCAGCAGAGCACATGGTAGGAGCTAAGCAAATTTCCTTTCTTGAGGGTAGAGAGCCAAGAACCACCGCTCTCAACGTGCTGGGAGTGGGGAGGGTGTAGCTGACAGTCCGGGAACTGTGGAAACTTCCATGGGACGGGGGAGAGAACGAGAGGACACAGACCACCGTGACCCCACGTCCCTGTGTTCTCCAGCTCCGTTGGAGGGTCTCTACAGGAGCTGACTCTCAGCCTTCCTCCAAACAGCCTGCTCATCTGGGTCTACAGGGATGGGGTCAGACTAGGCGCTCTCTTCTTGCCTGGAAAGGTGCCTCCACTCTGGCCTGGGGCTACGGGGCCAGGTGGAGATGGGGAAAGAGGCACTCAGCTCATTCATCCCCGAATGTCAGCTGGTGGGGATGTTGGAAGCTTCCTAACTATACAAGATCAGGAAATGGAGGCCCAGAGAGGGGAAGGGTCTGGGAAGGAATGAGGACAGAGGAAGGTGGGGTTGGGAGCTGCATGGACTCACCGCTGAACTGCCAAGGACTCTGCACGTGCCAGCCTTCACGAAGCTCTCCCCAGGGCCCGTAGCTGCAGCATACGCCTCCTCGCCAGGAGGTGAAGCTGCACAGCTGTCTGCTGCCGGGGGCCCACCGACCTGAAACAAGTCCAGTCACGCTCAGGCCCAGGCTGGGGCTGCCGGGGTGGGCTGGGAACAAACAGGGAGTTGTTTCTGGGGAGAGGCTGAGGGCGTGAGCAGAGAGGATGGTGGGTGGGCTTATGGGGGACAGGAAGGAGGTGTCACCTATGCTGACGGGTCGGAATCGTAAGTCCCATCGTCCTTGCTGCCAGGAACAAGGGCAGGAGACCTGGTTCCAGCCCCAGCTGGGCCGCTGAGGCTGGCTCCTCAACCACTGCAGGCACGTGAGCCGGTAGTTGGACCTTTCTTCCCTGTGTAGCCTGTAGAACTGCAGCCCTCGGAGGCCTGGGGTCGGGGGATGGGGAGGAAAAAGGGCTTATCCCAGGGCCTGAGGCCGCAGGCCATCTTAGCTTTAGGGTCAACCAAAACTCACAAGTGCACCCCCCGTGCCACTTCTCACCTCTCTGGACACCTTCAAGGGATGGGACCCAATTCAGACGGGCAACGATTCCTCCCCCAATGCCCATCACTGACTTAGCGTCTGTTTCTGATTACCAAACATGGTTGCCACAGAACAAATAGAACTGGATTTATGCTTCACAATTCATGTGACTGGTTCCTAGGGCTAAAATGTCCTTTGTCCTATCACATTTTGGAAACTGATTTCTTTCCCACTGGGGCCTCTGGACATGACACTGAGTCATGGAGAAGGTGCCGTCGTTTGCCTCTTGACACCTGTGTTTTTACCTGCGTGAAAGCTCTCTGAGAGCAAACATAGTTGGTCTTTTTCCTTTTAAAATGTTTCTGGCTGTTAGCACAGTGTCTACCACACGGCAGGTGCTCAATAAATGATGATAATGAATGTCAGACCTCTGGACTCTTCTTGTTAGATTCTCTTTTTGAGATAGAGTCCCGCTCTGTCACCCAGGCTGGAGTGCAGTAATGCGATCTCGGCTCACTGCAACCTCCCCCTCCCAGGTTCAAACGATTCTCCTGCCTCAACCTCCTGAGTAGCTGGGATTACAGGTGCACACCACAACGCCTGGCTAATTTTTATGTTTTTAGTAGAGACAGGGTTTCACCATGTTGCCCAGGCTGGTCTCGAACTCCTGACCTCAAGCGATCTGCCACCTCGACCTCACAAAGTGCTGGGATTACAGGCATAAGCCACTGTGCCCAGCAGATTTTCTTAAGGGATCTCCCCTGGGTTCACATTCCAGCTCTGGACAGGACACTTGGAGTATTGTCCATTCTACCCATTTATATCCCACCTCCCACAAGACCCTGTCCTCACTCCCAGGAGCTGGGACCCCTGAGAGCCCTCTTGGGTTGGTACATCCGAGGGAGGAGATGTAGCCCCCTCTGAGACTGTGCTGTGTCCAGGGATGCAGAAGGTGCCAGCTGCTCCCTGGGCAGTGCCATGTCCCATTTAGACCTGTAGGAGGTTGGACTGTGTGGGGGATGCCCTTCAAGATGGTGGTGATGCCAGGGAGCTGCCCTCTAGGACTGTGATGGCATATGGGCTGGAGGACAAACGAGGGCTCGAGACCAGCTCAGGTGTGATGAGGTGGCACTTTTACCTAAGCTGGAATTCAGGAGCCTGTCAGGGCGATACTTCTCCCACACTGGCTGGAACATCAGTGGGCTGTTTTCAAAATAGCCATCTCCACTGCAGGCAAAGGAAAGATGCTCAGGCCTCTGCCATGCACAGGCTCTTGCCTCTCGGTTGCAAGGCATCCATTCATTCTGCTAGCTAGTCAGCAGTTGGTCAACCAGCTAGGCAGTCAGTGGGTCAGCTGGTCATCCAACCCCCATTGTTGAGTCCCAGCACTGAGCAGGAGAGGGGACAAGATGGATGGGCAGAGATGGGAGGCTCTAACAGATTCCACATCTGATCGCCAGCGGCAAGGAAGTGGCAGGTCAGCTTGGTCATGAGATGGGTGTGGAAACAACAGGGTTCAGGCCTCCTTTCTGTTTGTTTCCTTTAAACAGAGGGATTGGAGAGGGACAGTCTGTAGGGACAGTGTATTGTGATGCGAAGAGCCAGTCTCTGGAGTTAGACAGTGACGGATTCAACTGCTGATCCCCCCACTTACTAGCCTGGTGACCACGGGCAAGTTACTGACCCTCTCTGAGTCTTAGTTTTCACATCTATGTAAAGGGATTACAGTAGCACCTACCCTGCAGTATTGTGAGGATTAAATGCAGTAACACCTGCGAATCGCTCAGAACTGAGTGGGGCCTCAATACAACAGGTGCTGCCACTGCCGCCACCACCACCACCATCTCCATCACCGTCTGCAGGTGTGGGGTCCGAGCACAGCTCGGGAAGGAGGAAAGCCTGGAACAGCCACCTGCAGCCCCACCCTGGGTGCCTGGGCTTTTCCTCCTCCCTGACACAAGTGGGGTGATGCACCCCTGTGTGGCACCTTCCTCGGGCGTACCTGGACCGTGTGACATTCCTAGGTACTTGGGTAATTCCACTCCTTACTCCTCCATAGCACACCAAAAAACTAGCGAAAGTGGGGTGATTAAAGGGGTAACCTGAACACACTTGATGTAAGGGAAGACCATGAGCAGCAATTATCAAGAACAAGAGACGTGACCTTCGCACTGATTGCCACACACCAGCTTATGGGAACAGAAGCAGGGCACTGTCACGTCGGAGAGAGCCTCCTCCACGCGACGGGGGAATCCACATTTCAAACGCCCGCAGCCCCCTGCCTCTTCCTTCACCACCGGCTTCATTTAAGCTTTCAGGTGCCCCCTGGGTTAGTGGGTAATTCTCAGGAAGTCAGGAAGGCAGATTCTAGCCTCAGATGTCTGGGTTCAAATCTCCACGTTGCCACTTCCCAGCTCTGGGACTTTAGGCAAATTGCTAGTCTATTTGTATCTCAGTGACCTGATCTGTAGAATGGGGATAATAAATAGTATCTGCCTCATGGGGTGGTCGTGATAATCAAATGCAACAATGTACATGAAGTGTTAGTGAAATCAGCCTTGGATGTTATTATGGTGATATTTGAAAAGTTAAGAGAGGCCAGCTGATGTCAGTGGAAATCAGGGAAGCCAGAGCTCTGGGAATTATTACAATGATGGGGACTGGGATGGGAAAGGGAATGGTGGACAAATGGGTGACCTTTTCATGTGAAGCAGCCATATGCCTGGCCCCAGTGGGAGCTGGAGCCAGCGTGAGTCAGAAGCATCAGCCAGGAGAGTTCACGCCTTGCCCAGGATGGGAGTGTGTGTGCAGTAAAACCCCGCTCTGCACCCCTCCTGCCATCTGCTCAGTGCGGACAGCCCCTCCCATCCTACCTGGAGAAGCCCATGAGCACCGGGCTGCCTGCGTGCTGGGCCGCGTCCCACTGCATCCCACCACTCTGGTAGAGAAACAGAGCATAGGACCTGCTCCCATCCGTGGAGAGGATGGCCTGGTAGGTGTTGGTCTGGGGGTGGGTGGAAGCAAACACAGGGATGCCCGTGAGTGACCGGTGTCTCCTCTCTTACATCCTCCCAGCCGTCCCTCAGCCCCGCTCTGACGTGCACATCACCTGTTCCTGGTCTGCCCACAGCAAAGGCATGGGCCCCAAAAGGCTGGCAAGTTTAGGGTCAGTTAGGGCAGCTTCACCCTGGGTGTGAAAGCACCTACCACGGTGGATTTGCCCTTTTGTGACTGTCTTCCAGGAGGGGAGATAAAGGGTTAGAGTTAGAATTCAGTTAGATAAGCTTTGTAAGAGAAAGTTACCAAAACCTGAGAGCTGAGCCAAGATACCAGAGAGCTCAAGAGAGGACTTAATTAGCTCCCTGGGGGATATTTAAGGACATTGCCCAAATTGTCCCCTCCACCTGAACAGCATGGATGACCAGCTCAGGTGACACTGGGGTTTGCTGAAGGCACACGCCTTGTCCACAGGAGGTGACCAGTGAACTTTTGTTGAGTGAATGAAGAAAGGAGTGACTTGAGACCAGGCATGAGGAAGAACTTTGTGACTACAGGGGCAGGGTCCTCACAGGGAGGACAGAGGAGAGAGGGCGCCATGAGCCCCAAGTCAAAATTGAATGGCCTTGTGCTTAAGAGCCAGAGACTGGAGTCAGAAGAACCTCCACTCCAGGCCTGGCTTTGCCATTTGCTAGCTTCGTGACTGAGTGAGCTATTAATCTCTCTAACCATTTTCTGCCTCATCCCTAAAATGTGGATAATGATACCAGATTGAGCCACATGAAACTGCCAACAGCCAGACATTTTTGACTTACAGAAATGCCACTTGCTGTTTCAACCTAGTAACACCCAGTTTGCTCGGAGGTCAAATAGGCAAAGGGCCGAGACAGGCCGGGCCCACGGTGAGTGCTCAGCCAACAGTGGTGGCAGTGGGCGGGGTAGGGTGGGCTTGCTATAATTAGCAATCTTTCCTGGAGCCAGAGAGGACTTTGGAAGAGTAGCCCCTGCCTAGAATTCGAGGATGTCTGACTCCAGATGGCTCCCAGGGAGCTGTCCACAGGTCCACTCACCCCGAGGCTCCACTGGGCAGGATAGGCATGGGCACTGACCCATGTGACCTTTAGGGTCCACCTGGCCTTGTAGCCCCCATTGTTTGTAATCTTTCTAATCCAAAACTCGGCCTGCAGGACTGTCGGGTTGTGCTCACCGTAGAGTGTCTCGTATTCCTAGGAAAGGAGAGCAGATGAGAACAAGTCAACAAGGGGCCCACTCCCACCCATGGACCCCCTCTTTCTGCCTGGGGATCCTGCCCACTTTAGCCCCCCAACATGGCCCACCCTCCCCTGTCCTAGGCCTGCATTTTTACCATGAGCTCTTCTGAAGTGAAGTTCAATTCAAACCTGGGCTGCAGGAAGGCCTGCAGTGTGCGGGATGCAGGGTCCTGGCCACGATGTCCAAGACCTCTGGACTTGAACGAACTCAAGCGTCTCTTAGCTCAAACTGTCCCAGAGGGCACAGCCACTCGGGCCCTCTCACCTCCCATGCCTAATCTGAGCTGCTTGAGGACAGGCACAGTTCTCTCCGTCTTGGAGCCTCTACACTGCCCTGTCTGTGGCAGGGGCACGGCCCACACTTGCTGCGGTAGCTTTCATCACAGGCTTCCTCTGATTGGCGTTATTAACCCAGTCCAGGAGCACAGGAGGGGCCCTGCTGGACTCCATCCTGTTAGGATCGACACCCTGCAGTCTTATTTTACAATGAAATGCTGCACTGTTAGCCCCCATCCCTGACACCTGCAGGTCTTCTCATGATTGGCTTGGGGTATTCCTGAGTCAGTTTCATGGATGGGATGGGGTAGTCCTGAGTCAGCTTAATATCCCTTGCCTGCGTCCTTCCATACCCATATTTAAGCCTCAGTCCCCTGCCTGCAAGGGCCCTGGCTGTGCAGCAGTAACTCTGGCAATGCCTTCCACACAGCTCTTTGCCTTCCCTGCCAGCTTCTGGGGGATCCTGACTGCCAGGCTTTGAAAGGCTCACCTGGTAAAATATGGTCCCCCGACCATTGGAGAAATCAGCATCATCCCAGAACGGAGCCACCAGGGCCACAGGGTCCCAGCCTGTGAAGCCTCTTGGGAGCGGGTTGGGGTAGGAGAAAATCTGGTAGTCTGACTCTGGGAAGATGATCTGGCCATTGTCTGTGAACTGAGCACAAAGGTTTTGTGGTGAGCATTCAGGGAGGGAGGTGGGGAGGAAACGTCCCAGCCTTGGCCCAGCTCCTCAGAAGCCGACCCCTAGGGGCCTCTCTGGGTGGAACTTTAGAGACGCTAACAACCCCTGGAAGTCATGTCCTATGTCCTAACTTCGGGAGAGACCTTTCTGTATGGCCCATCCCTTGGGTCCTCAGGCGGTAGGCTTGGTCCTGCTTCAGTGCAGACCCCTGGCTGTGGACCAGCCCCTCACAGGCACACCTCTCTTGGCCAGTCCTCTGGGCCCCATCCTGAAGCTTGTGACACATCAGGTGAGGCTCAGGGGGTGGAGACCCCCTCCCCATCTCTCAGGGGGTGGAGATCTTTCTCTCCATCACTCAGTGGGTGGAGATCTCTCTCCATCTCTCAGGGGGGTAGAGATCTCTGTCTCCATTGCTCAGGGGGTGGAGATCTCTCTCCATTGCTCTGGGGATGGAGACCTCTCTCCATCGCTCAGGAGGAGGAGACCTCTTTCCATCGTTCAAGGGGTGGAGACCTCTCTCTCCATCACTCAGGGAGTGGAGACCTCTCTCTCCATCACTCAGGGGGTGGAGATCTCTCTCTCCATTGCTTAGGGGGTGGAGTGTCTCTCTCCATCTCTCAGGGGGTGGAGATCTCTCTCCATCGCTCATCCCTCGGGGGTGCAGCCCTCTCTCCATCGCTGAGTCACCCTCTGATGGTGTATTCCTCTCAGCCTCCTCCCTGAAGGGTGCAGGAGCCAGGACTGCCCTTCCAACTCCGCTCCAGGAGACAGGGACCCAGGTGCCAGAGACTAATCACAGAACATGGAAACGACAGGAACAGTCAAGTTTCCCATGTGTAGCTTTTTTACTTATAAGAAGGCCCCGCAGAAGTAGCGGTGAGCTGGGAGGGGCGGGGCACGCAGGTAGGCAGCCCTCGCCTGGCTCCCCATGTTGCTCGGCTAGAGGCCTGACATTAAGAAGGTTGTGGAGGTGAACTAAACTAAGGGCCCAGCCAAGGCTGCTTCCACTCCCAGTTCCTGGGTTCCATTGTGAAGCTGGAGAGAGAAGCGGGCCCAGGGAGCTCAGGCTGCGTGGCCGCAGTGGAGAACTCACGTAGAGGGAATCCCGGAGAGAGGAGCCGAGGGGAAAGCCAGTCAGGGGCTTGAAGAGCGGGGAGGTGAAGTCCACAGTCCTCCTGACGAACTCCAGGTCCCCAGCACCCGACCCATAGGGGAGGAGGGAAACTCCTGGGCCAGGACAAAGAAGAGCAGGAAGTCCATGTGGGCCTGGGCCTTCTTTAGGGCTGGAAAGGATCCCAGAGACTCCCCCCATGCTGCCCTGCACCTGCCCTATGTTCCCCGATGGCCCCAGAGGCCCTCACTGCCAGCCATCAAGGGTTCTTGCTCCCCCTCCACCCACATTGAACACACGTCGTCATTTTCCTCCCTAAACTGCGCCTGTCATCCTTCCCCAGCTTGGAGAAAAACAGGTCTTGCTCTCAGAATACCAGCAAACGATTCTCAGTCTCTTACAGTAGTCCCGATCCTTTTCAGGGTTAAAATACAAAGTCCAATGCAGTACAGATGAGTAACTGCAAGTCCTTTTCAGGAAATGAGACTTGTTTCCTAAGATGGCATTTCTCCAGATAAACTTGAAGACCCCTCGAATTTAACCTAGGCCTCCCTTGAGGTCCTTAGGCTCCAGTTTGAGAAACCTTGTCCCAAACAATTCTCACAGCTGCTGACTCCTTGGCGCCCTCCCCTGGTCCTGCTTGGATTCCCCCCGCAGGCTTTCCTGGCCTCCTCACTCCCTGCAAATCTGACCACTCCAGCCACGGGGTGCCATTTGTAAAATGCAAATCTAACTGATTCCTCCCTGGCTCTCCTTACCTACAGGATTCCCCGCATGCCAGCTGCACTTTTTGCTCCTCTTCTTCTCATTTTCAGCAACCCTAAATGCTCTGGGGATCCCCTCCCCATGCAGGACCTGGAGTACTTTTCCCTGCCATGCCTTCCACACCTTTGTTCCAGCTGTTCCTGCCCTCCTCCCTGCCCAGGGTGCTCCTCTGCACCTGGCTCCACGTCCCTGAGGAGTTTTCCATTGTGTGTGCTTATACCCTGGGATTAATCCTCTAACTGCCTCTACCAGATAGTGATCTGTCCCTTGCTGAATGGCACTGGGGTCATTTCTCTGTCTCCAGCTCCATGCACAAAGCCAGCCCTCAGCAGCGACTCTGATGCTGTCTCCCTGTCCTCGGTAAGGCCCTTCCCACCCGAGAGAGCAGAGACCATGGGCCAGAAGGCTGAGAAGGAACCTTTAGTTATGTCACCCCTCAAAAGGCATGGGGCTCACCTCACCTCTATGGCACGACTCACCTTTCTCAGACGGGATGGGGACGGGGGCAGCTGTGGATCGGGTGTCCGTGGAAGTGTTGGGAATGGCGGAGGTGGTGGTTCGGGAGGCTGTTGGGGGCAGTGACACGGCTGTGCTTCTCCCACTGTCTGTCTTCAGGGAGGGTGTCGTCATTCCTGGACACGTGAACAGAGAAGGCAGGGGTGGTTCTTACAGTAAGAGAACAGCAGAGTCAGAGAGATTCAAAGCACTCAGGAGCTGGAAGAGAGAGCTGGAAACCTCCTGGTCTAGCTATCTACCGGTCACATCCAAACCACGCTCCGCCTAAGAGCGTTTCCTTTTTTGGAGACGGAGCCTCGCCCTGTCACCCCGGCTGGAGTGCAGTGGCGCCATCTCCGCTCACTGCACCCTCCGCCTGCCGCGTTCAAGCCGTTCTCCTGCCTCAGCCTCCTGCGTAGCTGGGACTACAGGCGTGCGCCACCACCCCCAGCTCATTTTTTGTGTCTTTAGTAGAGACGCGGTTTCACCATGTGGGCCAGGCTGCTCTCGAACTCCTGACGTCGTGATCCGCCCGCCTCGGCCTCCCAGCGTGCTGGGATGACAGGCCTGTGACATAAGCAGTTTTCCGCGGGGGCAGGGAGGAGGGCGCCTGTCACCCAGCACCCCCGCCTCCTCCTGCGGGACCTGACTCAGCCGCGCCGGGTCATTCCCCCGTGCTCTCGAGCGCGCCTTAGGCTGACCGAACCCAGGGCCCCTGGGAGAGAGGAGGGCGAGGGAGGTGCAGCTACCAGGTGTTCCCGCCTGCAGAGCTGGGCCCGAGGGCGCGCTGGATGCTGAGGCAGTGCGGCTGGCAGGACGAGCCGTGGCGGGGCCGGTGGACGCGGCCGCAGGGCCGAGGGCCGCCGGGGAGGAAGAGGCATGGCCGCCGGAGACGCGCCGCGTGGTCCGCGCGGGGCCGCTGTGACCGGAGGAAGCGGCGTCTCCGGACGGCTGCGGAGCGGGAGAGGCGCGCTCGGGGCGCTGCGGGGCCGGGGAAGCGTCCGGCGCGGTCTGGGCCGACGCGTGGGTGGAGAGGGAGGCGGGCGGGCTCGGCGTGGCGCGCGCTGCGTCCCCGTAACTGCCGGTGGAACTCCTGTGCGTGGACCTGGCGGTGCGGTGCGTCGCGGGGGCCCCCGGTGGAGTGGCTGCAGGGGGCGCAGGGCTGGGCGCGCCTGAGACGCCCGCCGACGACGCGGGCGCGCGCGTGGCGGCCGTCAGGACCCCCGCAGGCACGGTCTCGGGGGTGACCCCGCTCCGGCTCGTGGCCGCCACGCCCTCGCTGCTGGAGCCCACTGTGGAGGGAGCGTGAGCGGCGGCAGCACGCGGGGTGCTGGGACTGGCCTCGGGGGGCCAGGCTGGCCCCGCTGTCTGCGTGCCGGGGCTGTCGCCCGCGAGGGCCGCGCTGACGGTTCTGCCGGGTCCTGAAGGCGAGCGCGTGCGGGCCTCGGGGTGCGGAGATGTGAGCCCCCTGGACGTGAGCCGAGGCGCGGCTGTGAGCGCTGAGAAGGTGTGGGTCGCCGGGGACGCCAGGCTGGCGGGGGTGGCGCCGTGACGGGCTGAGGCGGACCCCGTTCCCGCGCTGGCCGGGGTGGCGCTAGGACTGGCTGAGGCGGACCCCGTTCCCGCGCTGGCCGGTGTTCCCGCGCTGGCCGGGGTGGCGCCGTGACTGGCTGAGGCGGACCCCGTTCCCGCGCTGGCGGGGGTGGCGCCGTGACTGGCTGAGGCGGACCCCGTTCCCGCGCTTGCGGGGGTGGCGCCAGGACTGGCTGAGGCGGACCCCGTTCCCGCGCTGGCGGGGGTGGCGCCAGGACTGGCTGAGGCGGACCCCGTTCCCGCGCTGGCGGGGGTGGCGCCGTGACTGGCTGAGGCGGACCCCGTTCCCGCGCTGGCCGGGGTGGCGCCAGGACTGGCTGAGGCGGACCCCGTTCCCGCGCTGGCGGGGGTGGCGCTGTGACTGGCTGAGGCGGACCCCGTTCCCGCGCTGGCCGGGGTGGCGCCAGGACTGGCTGAGGCGGACCCCGTTCCCGCGCTGGCCGGGGTGGCGCCGTGACTGGCTGAGGCGGACCCCGTTCCCGCGCTGGCGGGGGTGGCGCCGTGACTGGCTGAGGCGGACC